>WEKX01014020.1:251717-285117 GCA_013390025.1 Pitta sordida | reverse complement strand
CCTCCCCACCCCCTGCACCCCTCAGTCCTCACCACTCTGCGGGAGGCCCCGCAATTAGTGAGCGGCCTGATTAGAGCTGATTGCACACCCGCCGCCCGCAGCGGCTCGAGCCTGCGGTGCTGCCTGCGGTGCTGCCAGCTCTGCCCTGCCACGACCCCACACCAGCCCCGGGGGCCACCCGAAGGCACAGCAGAGGGCACCGAGCCCGAGTGCAGTGAGCCTGGGGGGAACATTGAGCCTGGGGGGAACGCTGAGCCTGGGGGGAACGCTGAGCCTGGGGGGAACGCTGAGCCTGGGGGCAACACTGAGCCTGGGGGCAACACTTAGCCTGGGGGGAACGCTGAGCCTGGGGGGAACACTGAGCCTGGGGGGAACGCCCACCTGTTCACACGGGGCCACCTGAAGCCCCCCCTGCCCCCCAGACAGTGGTTTCCCCTTGCGTTTGTCCCCTTGGTGTCTGACGTCCCCCCCGTGCCTGCCCTGCAGGTTCCTGATATCTCCGAGTTATTAAAGATGGGATTTTTAAATAGCACGGAGGATGTACAAGTTTTGTGGTGTCAGCACGGAGGAGTGGCAGGAGCTGCTGGGAACCAGCCCAGCCCCGCCGGTGACAATGTCCTTTAATTACAATTGATGACCTGGCGTCTCCGTCTCCTAGTGCTCACCAGCTCATTGCCTCGCAGCAGGACAGTGGGATCACTGCCCCATCCAGCCGGGCCCCAGATTCAGGCACAGTCAGCTCTGCTCCTCCGATTGCACACGTTTTATCTAATCTAAATGAAACATTGGCAAGAAGCCTTCCCAGGAGACGGAGGTGTCTCGGAAAAGTGTCCTGTGCCTGCCCAGCCACACATACCACAGCATCGTGGTCTTGGTCACCCTGTGCCCTCCAGCAGCTCCTTCCAGTGGAGGCTCGTCGAGAAACCAGCAGCTGCCAAACACGGGGTGGTGTTTGCCGGCAGAGAGAGTGAGAGGAAAACTGCCTCTGCCCGGGGCATGGCTGGTGTGGGAGTACACGAGCTGAGCGCCAGGGCTGACCGTGGATGTTCCAGCTTGCCAAGAGGAATGTGAGAACCGCCGCTCGCTGGTGGAACAGGAGGGAACACAGCTCAGCAATTACAGCACAATTAGCTCAAACAGCAGGTTGATTGTAAATTGCAGCTCTGTGCCAGCTACAAGTACGGAGCGAATGGCTGGCGGGAGCTCTCCCGCAGCCCGGCTGTCTCTGCTCGGGCCCGAGCCAAGTGGGAGGTGTAGGGCCATGGCCCGCAGCATCCCCTGTGGGATCTCCTGGCATCTGGCCCCACACTCCACCCCCTTGGGCTTCTGCAGACACAGGAGACGTGCTGAGGAGTCCCATGGGCTTGCTGGGGCATGGTTCCTGTGTGGAGGCATGCCAGGAGCCACTCTGCAGGCAGGAGCTCTTTGCCCTTCCAGGGGCTGCAGAGTGCAGGAGCCACACTACCTTCCCAGAGTATCTCTTGCCTTGTCCGAGCTCCTGGGCAGCCCCTGCTCAGGACCTGGCACGGGTGGTGCCATCCAGGGGGGTCCAAGCCCAGTGTCAAGGGCGTGGCACCTTTGATGGAAAGATCCTGCACCCTGTGCAGGGAGCAGCCGTAGGGGACAGCACCATGCAAAGGGAGAACCCCCCAAACTGGTCCCTTTGGGGCAGGGAGGGATGGCTGAGCGTGGGTTTATCCTGCAGGAGTGGTTGCAGCCGAGCAGAGAGATTGAGTATTGTGCTGCCAAGGGGATGATGGCAATTAATGTGTGCACTTTCCCTGGGAATGGCCCTGCCTCAAAGAAGCCTGTTCCCTGCATCACCCTATCCCATGCTGTTCTGCCTGGAGTACACAGGTCAGGCACGACCAGGGAGCAGGAGGGGCCCCCGGGGCAGACTGTCCGTTATGCCAAATCAGGCATCTGCCCTAAGCCCTTGTGCAGAACATGAGGCAGTCTGGCTGCTCTGGCCAGCCATGGAGATGTGGAAAGACTCCTGTGCAGCCCTGGGGAGGGACAGCTTCTGGGGACCTCACACCAGAGCCCAGCTCACTCAGCTGTAGTGGGAGAACCTGTGGTACAGGTTCAGGAGGGCTCAGCACTGCCCATTAGGTTTACAGCAGTCCCTGGCCCCAGGATTGGCATTCCTCTGAGGCATGGCAGGGGGACACTCACAGCCAGCTTTGGGGAAGGCCATGACCTCAGCAGTGCATTCCGTTGGCTCTGTCCCCCCCAGACTGTGCTCGCAGTGGGGCCAGTGCTCTTGGAGCTGTGTGCTCAGCAGCAGCAGCAGGCGGGCATGGTCCCTGTGCTGAGGAGGGGCAGGAGGGGCCTCTGCACCCCGGCTGTCCCTGTGCATGGGTTGTGGAGGGGCCTGGGGCGGATGAGGGGCAGCGGCTGTCAGCCTGCTGAGGCTGATGCCTTCCATCTCCGAGTTACTGGCTCGTGTCAGGGCAGAGCTGGAAATGTCAGGGACTGCTGCAGGGTGACCGTGCAGAGTGGCAGATGGTCAATGATGGATTTGTCACTTCAGATTCAGGCAGTTTTTAAATATTCAGCAGAATAGGAGGTGACAGCTCATGGCAGCAGGCAGAATTTCTGTACGTCTCGGTAAGACCTCCTGGCCCCCTGGGAGGGGGGGCACAGCAGGACAAATCCCAGCACATTACAGCAGTGGCTGGGGACAGTGCAGCCTGGGACCGTGCCATGCATGGCCAGGGTTGGTGGCGAAGGCTCCCTGTGCTCCCCATGGGTGGTTACCCAGTGGTGGTGCAGGCAGGAGGCCAGTGCAGTACCTGTTCTACCCCAGCTGCTCCCTGAGAGCTGGAGCATCTGTGCAGTACCTGTGCTGCCTGTAGCCACCACGCTATGTCAGCACCAGTGCTTTGGGGTGTCTCCAGGGCATTGGGAGATCCCACCGGCTCTGCACACGAGTTGTCACAGCCCAGCCCTTCAGGGATGGCTGTGGCAGCCACGTTCTAAGGAGGGGCCCAGTGAATGGCAGTGTGCAGGAAGCTCCTGGGACAGGAGGATTGAGAGTCTGGGGAGGCCAGGGATGCTGAGGGTGCAGGCAAAGCCAGTGGTAGGCTTAACTGAGTGTGCAGAGTAGCCTGATCGGGGGGAAGAGATGCAGCTCAGCACAGTCTGCAGAGCCACCCTCCAGAGAGAGACATACCTTCAGACAGGGCATGGGTTGCCTGGTGCAGCGCATGAAGGTGTTCTGCAGATTCACAGTGTCTAGTGCTTCTTCCAGCTGCAGAAGTCGTTGTGTAAAGACTGGCTTGTACCTGGCCCTTGTGGGGTGTGAGAAGGACATGGCCCTGAAGAGCCAGGCTGGGAAATGTTTCCTGTTCCAGGGACTGGCAGAAGAGCCAGGACAGAGTGCAGACCCAGGCTGATGCGAGGGATGTGGGTCTTCCCCTCCCTCAGGATATGCATGACTACAGTGACAATACAGACAGTGATGGGAGGGAGGCATCGAGGTCAGTGTGGTAATGAACACGCTGGCCTTTGAGGGCAGGCAATGCGCTATTGACTCTGCACCCCCTGTGCCTGCTGCCTCGCAGAGAGCTCTGCTCATGCCAGCTGGATTGGCTCAGCTGTCCCTGTGCTGCAGTTCATCAGGTGGATCCCTGACCGCAGGGCGCTGCCGACCGCGCGCATTTGCATCAAACTTTGCAAATGGTGCAGGTGCTCATCTGGTACTCACCTCTGCCTGGCTGAGGGACATGAGCGAGGGGACAGTACCCTCCCTGTTCCCCCTCTGCTGCAGATGGTTCTGGGTAACCTCCCTGCCTCCCCCCTGCCCAGGGAGTGCTGCTCTTGCAGTGCAGATTGGCTGCCCATGCAACCTGTGCTGAGAGGCTGCTGCCCCATGTGTGGCACAGCACCCTGTCCCAGCAAGGCAAAGCTGAGCACTCAGCCAGCCTGGCCTGGACAGAGCCAGCCCCGGGAGCACCTCAGGTGAGGACTGAACAGACACTGCCAGGCCTGACAGACCCTGCTCTACTGCCAGGGGTGAAACTGCAGCCTCTTCCTGCTGCTGCCCAGCCCTGGCAGGAGCCTGATGGGCAGTCAATGATTAATGCTGAAGTCCTCACGCCAGCCCCAACCTGAGAGCACTTTGCAGCAGCACGGCAGCCCCCACCAGAGAACCCCAGGAGTGTTCACAGAGCACCCCAAATGCCACAGCTCTGCAGCACCACACATACTGCAGAGCCGACTCCTCTTCATTACTGTGTCTGCTGTCAACAGCCTGCATCCAACTCCTGCACGGGCTATGTGATCCCAGCAGGGCCAGTTCTCCGCAGCCCAGCCCAGTGCCAAATTCTTCTTCCTCTGTTAGGTGTTTCTCTGATCAGCAAGCAGAAGGCAACTTGCTGGTCAGACTCGCCTGGAAGAGCTGAGCTTGGCTCTGGCTCCATCCTGCGCTTAGAGCAATTTAATATCAGCAAGAAGGAGGGGATGGGGAATTAATTTCGGTTGCTGCCACCCCTTCAGGCCACACCTACGTGTGTTGGGTAGTGCAGTGTGCTGGCTCCCTCCTTCCTCTGCTCAAACAGCTGCTTGAATTTCCTTGTCCAGCCTTCATCCCTTCGTGCATTAACTATTTCTCAGCCACCAAACACTGAAAGAATGTAGCCAGCTCTGCCCAGCAGGCTTGGCCCTTCTGCTGATGGAAAAGCACAAAGCTCTCAGAGAAAAGCCATAAATCAAGGCTGGCAGCAGCATCAGGCAGCCCTTGGGTCTGAAGGGGCCAAACAGGGCTTGTGAGCTCAGCTCAGGTGCTCAGCAGTCACCAGCTCCTCCAGGCAATTGTGGGACTCCAGAGTAGGCGCAGAGTCCAGGCTTTACAGGGCAGCCCCGCAGAGCAGTGGGGTATCAGGCTGCAATAACCCTGCACACTGTGACCCCATCCCCAGCAGACAGTGCAGGATGTGCCCCAGCCTGGAGTGGGGGTGGTGGGACCAGGGGGGCACTGCCCGAGGCAGTGGGGCTGAGCACTCACCCTGCGGAGGGGGCCATGGCTGTGGCTGGCTCTGAAAAGGTTAAGTCTTTCTAATCGCTCAGTAAGACCTTCTCTAAGAATTTATCTACTTTCTGCCTTCCAAGAACATATGGATAAAATCCCCCTGAGCGGGACTTACATTTATAGCATCTATTACTGAGATCAAGGTTAATCCAGAGTAATCTAATGGGGTGAAAAGGACTTTATATAAATCTATATTAATCTATGGGACATGATAGCCTGACAAGGCCATCAGAACACTCCTGTGCCACTGCTGGGGCAGGGAGAGGTGCCAGGATTTCTTAGGGAAGAGTTGGTTGCAACAGGAAGAGCTGGTTCATCCCGCACCCACTAGTCTGAGCACAGTGGGCAGTGCCAGGCCACTGGCAAGGCTGGGATGTGGCTCACTGGGCCAGAGCCGGGCGGGCTGTCCTGGTGTGCAACTGCTGCTGGTGATTCCAGAGAGGTTGTGTGGCTCTGTTCCTGTTGGGATGTTGTGCCACGGGACAGGGAGGCTAAAAATACTCTAAGTTATGAGCTGTGCCCAGTAGGTACAATTTATCCACACTTAAAGGGAGGGGACTCAGCAGGGAGAGACAGAAGGTGAACTTCATACATCTCCCAATGCTGTGGCCGCATCCTGCCCGTGATGGGGAATGGTGCTCTACTGGGGCTGGTGTCTGCAGCACATGCACGGGGCACTCCAGGTGGGCAGAGTGGAAGGAATATCCTTGCCAGAATGTCACATTGTTGTCCCTACTGCACCCTGCATCCCTCACAGCCGAACCAGTGCACCCGCTCTAAGCTGCCTAGTGCCAGTACTGCTTCCACTTCTCTCACCACTCCCTCTTGCTCCCCGTTGGCCACCTCTGGGCTCACTCCAGTCCAAGCCCTGCAGCTGTGACTGGCATCTGGGGATGTGCTGAGCCCTAACTCAGCCCAGCACCAAGGGCACTCTGTGCCATGCTGCCTGTGTGGGCAGCAAAGAGCAGGAGCGAGTTCTGTGGACATGGGAGGCCAAATAAGACAGTTCTCCAGAGCATGGCGTGTCATTTTACATCTGCTCAGATGGAGACTGAGTTATCCAGGTCCCTGAGCCCCAGACCCGCCAGAAGACAGTATCTCAGCTAAACGATGCAAAAATGATTTAATGGAGGGAACTAATCAAGGAATCCAAGAGAGACTGCTCACCAAGGGCTGATGCAAGATTCAATTAAACTGCAGTCTTTGTGGGTTCACCATTTTAATTTTCCACAAATTAGCTTAGAAAAGGTATGGAAATGAAGATATTAGATTTTTTTTAAGTCAAAAGGAAAAATCCTTTGAGGATTATATTAGCTATTTCGCTTTAACAAACATAATTTCTATACTCATTTTCTTGTTTTAATCTCAGCTGTTAAGATACTCTTTCCATTGCAGTTCCTGTGTCAGTGTTTTTGAGAACAAGATGAGGAAGCCCATTAACCCTTTCTGGAGCAGGTCCTACAGCCCAGCTGCTACAGCACCCTGCTCCCACACCAGCCACGGTGCCGGGACAAGGGCAGCACCATGGCACTGGCACATTCTTGGGATAGCTGGGTGCTGATGTGGAAGCACCAAAAGAAGCCTTGCCATCCACCTCTGTTGATGGCCATGGCACCAGCGGGTGCAGCTCATCTCCATGCTGAGACCAGCACAACAGCTGAGTGTCCCACACTCTGCTAAGGACCTGCAAAGCAAGGCTATCCTTGCTGGTGCTGTGCCCTATGTGCAGTGGAACTCCTTGAGGGGCAGCACCCAGGTTTGTTGGTGGGAGCAAGTCCTGCCCCACAGTAGCCATGGAGATGCCTCCCCACTGCAAGGGCAGTGCCCTGCTCCACCCCTGCCTGTGCTCGACTAGTTGGACCGAGGCTGGCAGTGAGTGATTGCAGTGTGGATGGGGCCATGGATCTGCTCGGGGCTGAAGCAACACGCAGCTCCAGCTGCCCCACATCTCCTGTAATTTCACCTGCTCTTGCCCTCAGGCAGCTGGAGATAAACATGGAGTAACACTGTTGTGTGTCAGCTGTGATTTGTCTTCTGCAAGAGTATGTCTTAGGCTAAGGATCTCCTGTGAGTAATAACAGCTGCTGTTACGGCCGTGCCTCCACTGGCTCCCACCATGGCCAGCCTCTCCCTGCCTGGTGTGGCACAGCCCTTTCACCAGCTCCTGCTCTGCCAGCAGCTGCAGCACTGGGCTTGCCTGGAGGCTGGTCTCTGGCAGAAACGGTGCCCTGAAACTGTCAGGGGTAGGATTTGGCTCACCAGGCTCTGACTGTCCCAACGGCCTGCTCCCCGCCCCAAGGAACTGTATTCTTGTCCCTGGTTTCCTGCTCATCAGTGGGAAACAAGCCCCCAGCAGAGCACCACTTGGTGATGTGGGTGCTTGGGCAGGACCATGACAGGTCACCCTTGCCAGGGCTGGCATGTCACCCTTGCCAGGGCTGGCATGGCTGGGCAATGGCCCCAGGCATGTACCACAGTGCTGAGGAGCATCATTTACAGGCCCTCTGTTCCCTGCTCCTAGAGTGGGAATAGCTCCTTCTTACCCTTTCCTCCCACTGCTCCCTGCACCTCTGGCACTGCCCATGGGGTCCCACATCCACTGTCCTACCCTGCTCATACCTTCTTGTCCGGCCCTGTCCCCTCCCAGATCCCCACTTGCCTTGTATTAGCATCAGCTGGTTCCTGGGTGACCTTCAGCTTGCAGCTCCTGAAACTACCTCCCTGTCCCCTTCCTCCACGCTGGAAGGGAGCTTCATTTGTCACTGTCTCTTTTAAAAGGTCCAATCTCTTCTGCGGGGTCACCTGGCTGCTCTGCCAGCAGCTCCTCATGCTGGCACAGCTCTGCTGCAGCCATCACAGCTGCCAGTCCAGGATGCGTCATCCCTTGTCCCCTCGTCCTTGGGGTCTTGCCATGGTACCCCCTTTCCCTGTGGGTGGAGCAGTGCTCACAGTTAGATCCCAGCCCACAGTTGGCTGCAGCCCATAGTGAGGCTGTGATTGACTCCCCTCCCCAGCCGTGGAGAGGGGCAGCACAGCCAGGGATGTGGGGCCTGTCCTGCACCACCCTCCTGGTGGAGATGCTGGTGGGGAAGCAGATTGGGCAGGGCCAGCTTGGCCTCACAGCTGAGGCTGTGCCCAGGACCCTCCCTGCCCTGCACATATTGAGCCCTGAGCAGAGCTCAATGTAGAATTAATTTGTCATATTGACACTGATCGTTTATTAGGGGGAAGAGTGGAGCCCATTCATTTGAAGAGAAAACATTTCATCTTATCTCCTGCCTTTTCATGCCTCAGCTCTCACTCTTTAACCTTGGACAACGAGACATTCATAATTTCCTCACTGGCTCTATGGCTCCTCTAGATAAGAAACTTATTTTTTAATCTTTCTTTCTATTGAATTTTAAACATGTTCCATTACAAAACCTGATGCACCTAACAACATGCTTCGCCCAGCATTAATGTGGCCAGGCTGTGCTGCAGCCTGTGCTCCAAGCCAGGCTTCTGGCTCTGCCATTCCCTGGGGGCCAAGGGCTGGGACCTGTCACTGCTTTCCCAAAGGGCCATGGGGACTCTGGCAGTGGTGCAGGGCACAGTCAAGTCCCTGCTGCTGGGACAGGTGTGCTACCAGTAACTGCAGGGAGAGAACATGGGGCTGAGGGATTGGCTCTGCCCACTCCAGTGGTTGCAGTCAGTGGGGCCACAAAGGAGCAGGTGCCACAAGAAGAAGATGCTGTCACCAGCTGATGGATTTCAGCAGTTCCCATTTGTTTTAACATAGTCTGAGCTTGGGGAAGTGTTTCTTGTTCAGGGACAGTCACTGGGGAGCCACATGTGACTGGGAGTTCTTGCAGCCCCATACACGAGCCCCACTGCAGCCCCACACAGCAGTCCATGCTCTACTCCAGCAGAGGGCCACTCACAGCTGCAGAGGGATTGGTCTCATCTCCGGTCTACATAGCCACTGCTCTGAAAGCAAATAGCCCCACCAGGATCCCTACAAGGAGAGGCCATGATTGCTTTTCGTGTGCAGGAGAGCCACAGAGATAAGGCTTTCACCTCCAAGGCTCTGCTGAAAAATTAGGGATGGGAGGTAAGAGGGAGCAAATTGAGATAAATGAGTGTGCTGCATGGCATTCTGCCCGCAGGATGCTGAAATAAAAAATCAGTAAATAAAAAATCACCAGTCTTTATCTGGTCAGAGACTGAATAGGTTGCATGATAACTATAATGGATGAGCCTGCTGTGAGGGACTCCGAGAGGGACCTGGTGCCCCTCGTGCCATGTGGGAAGGCACCTGCTGGCACTGGTTTTCCAGGACACACAGTGGTGGTGGAATGAAGGGCCAAGGAAGCAGCAGCTCTGCTGTGGCACTCCCAGTCCTGTCCCTCCGAGTGCATCGTGCTGGCTGCCACACCAATCCCAGGTGGCTCTGGGAAGGCCTTGGCTCCTTCCTCAGTGTGAAATGCACTTTCCCAAGTCGTCCTTCACAGTGAGGGAAAAGGCAGATCAGATGCCGAATTAGCCTGCAAGAGCCGTGTTCCCGTCTCTCTTATCTAACTCACTGTAACAAGCTCTTTGCATTTATTCTACCAAATGTGCTGCAGAATTGCGTTACAGCTCATGGCTGCGAGCCATCTGTGGAGAGAAATCCAGTTATACCTTGTATAATAAGTTCCTGACAATCTTACAGAGGACTCCGGGTCATAAAAGTCTCCCAGTTTTATCACCAGTAACAGACACGGAAAGAAATTAAGTTGTCTTATCAAATTTAGATAATATATATCCCTCTGGAGTGGAAGGTTTCTGATGGATCTTTTACAGTATTAAAACATTTAGAGGGGTGAACAGAAATGCACAGTGGGCGTGGGGAAGCAGTGGGGCACAGAACCCCCCGAGGAACCCAGGAACAGGAGTCAGATTGCCGCTGGGCAGAGACGGGCTTTGGGGAGTTCTTGCAACGAAAGAGGAGGAGAAAGCTGTTTGCAGGCAGGAGCTGTGCTGAGAGGTGGGCTCTGCTCCTGCCTGGCTCACCTCGAGCACTGTCATGCAGCTATTAATGAAAGCAATAACCTCCAGCATCCTGATACGCACGCTCCTTCCCGCTGCCTCCCGCGCTAGTCACTGCAGGGAGAAGGAGCCACAGGGCATTTGCTGAGTTCCTAGGTCCTGGCTGTGCTGAAATCAGGAGCCAAGCCCTGCAGGGAGGCTGGACATGGGGCATCCCCACCGTGTATCTTCTGCAGGCAAAAAGGCTGGCTCAGGGAGGAGGATCCCTGCTGCCAGAAGGGTCCTGCTCTGGCAGCCTGCACAGGGTTAGTCCTTTCTGAGCTCTCCCTACAGCAGCTGACAGGGAAAGGATCTGTGCTCAGGCACTAAATTTTAGCTCCCTGGAGAAGAGTCCCTGCTGATCCCATTGACTGGGGCTCGGCCTGATCCCTCCACCCTGGCTCGGGTGCGAAGGCTCCTGAGGGCGGGTGATAGAACAAGGATGCTCACCGCCTGACCTGTGCTCCCCAGCCAAGTGCTCCCTCCGAGGGGACTGGCTGCCCACAGAGAATGTGCTGGGGGCTTGGGAGGGCTGGGATCCTTGGCACACCTGCTCTCTGTTCAATATTTAGTTTCTGCAGAGGCAGAGTGCAGTAGCCATGGCAATGCAGCGGGCAGGCCCGGCGTCGCCAGCGTGCCGTTTATTATGAGCTGAGCAGTCTCAGGCACTGGGGATGCAGACATATGCCTCCCCTGAGAGCCCTGTGCTAACGACAAAATGAATCCTTACTTACTGATCTCTGTATTTTTGAAGATTGGTTACTCTGTCTTTTTCCTTTTCATTCACTTTTTAAAAATCTATCTTGCCCATCAGTGCAGAGTTATCTGTTTAGCGCCGTTGTTACTTTAATCACAATTAGCTTTCCTACTCCATTAATAAGAGTCTCAGTGGTGCTACATCATGGGAATATTCCCTCACAGCCATCCTGGCATTCTGCCGCGTCTGATGCCCTGGATTTGTTCTCCCTCCAGAGCTGGCAGTCAGTGCTCTCAGTGACTCCCTGTTCCCTCTGCACTTCAAGGGGTGCTGAGCACAGTGGCCCCACAGGCTCTGGGGATGGGCAGGCCCTGGCAGCACTTCCCTGGAAGGCTTGCAGCTGGGTTGGAGCTGTTCCCACTCCTGGCAGCGGGAGCAGAAAGGCTGGGAATTAGCATTTAACCACAAGAGTGGGTCAAGAGACTACCTCGCCTCCCCACATCTTTTCTTCAGAGCATTTGGTGAACAATGCATGCAGAAGGCTTTTTATTTTTGTGTAGAAATGTGTGTCTAATGAATTAGCCACGGATTGGAGCCTAACACGGGTAATTTACACTGAACATTCACTCACTCAGAATCATCCATCAATTTTGTACCACATTAAAACCAACGTCCTGCCCTGGGAGTGCACGTCTGGGTCTACAGCCTGAGACTCCCTCCCAGCACACCTCTTGGTGTGGTGTGCCTGCACTGGTGCCCTTTGTGGAGAGGGGGACCAGTGTGCCACGGGCTGTGATCATGCCAGTCTGGTCTCTCCGTGAGCAACAGGGTGTGATTTGCCCAGGACCCATTGGCACAAAATGGGCAGACACAAGGATGGGCACAGGTTTCCTGTCCTGCAGCCTCTGGCAATAGGGTGCCCCTGTACCCTGAGGTTGGTCGGGAGCCCTGCCGTGTGCTCAGTCTCCCCTGAAAGGACAGACAGAGATTTTCTGCTGGAAACCATGTCCCCTCATCTTATGGTGCAGCATGAGCCTAAATTGCTTGCCTGTGGACTCACGCCAGACCCAGGGGAGGACGCTGCCACCAGAAGCCACCATGGCCAGAGTGTGGCACCTGCAGCACCAGTGAGGTGCAGGTGGGATCATGTGTGGCCATGCCTGGGGGCACAGCTCCTATCTTCCTTGGCCACCTCCTCCCACTGGACTCCCCAGCACTGCAGGGACTCCCCTCAGAGGAGAGATTACACAGGGGAATCGCTGGCACGGGCGTAATTGCAGAGATAACTGCTGATTGTGGAGTTTGCAAACAAAAAATACAGTGGCCGGGGTCAGTCATAATTGGTAAATATTTGTCTATCTAATCAGAAGGCCTTTTAATTAACAATTTTGTTCTTGAAAATGGTTTAATTTTTTTTAAGAACTTCTGCAGGAAGTCAATTAGACCCAACAGATGGCGAGGAACATCCCAGCATCAGCACATCCTGCCATCTGCCACCTCTGGGAAAGGCAGCCCTGACAGAGCCTCGTGCCCTGTGACAGCTCCCCCTGGGACAAGAAAGCCCTGACCACTTGCCCTCCATGGGCAACAGATGGGTGGGATGCCCTCAGCAGGAGCCATTTTGCAGTCAGTGCTAGCACAGGTGCTGGGGGCAAGTGAAGTGGCTGCCTGGGCCACATGCTGAGGCCTCTGGGGCTGGAGCTCTGCCCAAGGCATTTTGCCTCTCCCCTGGCAGCTCTCAAGCCCTGACCCAAGTGAGCAGCAGGTGAAAGGGCAGCTCTGTCATGCCACAGGCCGGCTCTAGGAAGCACCAGCAGCCGGCCCAGCTCAGGGTGGGCATAGCTTGTCCTGCTGACAGGTTCTGCCCTGCAGCTGGAAACCTGCCTGCTCCTGCCCATGGGGCTGCCTGGCCCCTGGTCCCTGGGTGGACTGGGGCAGAGCTGCCCAGCCCTTGGCAGAGAAATGCCAACAGGGACACAGGGCTGTTTGGGGACACAGGGCACACGCTGTGCAAGGACATCGGGCACATGCTATCTCGTGTCCCCCCTGCCCTCCTGCTGTCCTCCCCTCCACCTCTGCTGGCAGGGCTCCTCTCGGTAGGTGAGCTGGCAGCACCCGCACCTGCTGCTCTCCACAATCAGGAGATTGCTGTGCACAAGAGGCAACTGACGCATCTCTTCCTCAATCAGCTGCTCTTCACGCCCAGCTCCATGCCACTTGCTGTGCCACTCGCCGCTGATTGCCCTTTGTCTCCCACAAGGCCGCTCTCCGTGGCAGCGCGGGCAGCGAAACCAGGACACTCCCATGGTGTGGATCTGCCCTCCACTCCCCATGACCCCACAGCTCCCAGCAGGGGAAGATGCTGGGGCTCTCCATCTTCAGGGACTCGTCCCAGCATGGGTTTGAGGGGAGCCCTTGGGATGGGTTCTCTGGTGGTGGCTTTGGCAGGATCTGGGTGCAGGGCCCTGCTGCTCCTGCCCCATTCCCTGCCCTCGGGAAGATGGATGGGGATTCTGCAGCCAGCTGGGTCTTTTGCCATGTGGCAAAAGTGGATGGTCTTGCAGCTGGCAGGGCAGGGAGAGATGTGTGGGAGCAGAAGGATGGGCTGGGAGCTGCGTAGAGCATCTGTGCCACAGGGCTGGGTACAGGGCAGTAGTGAGTGCAGCTGCCCCGGACATTGCTGCCTGGCCACACCATGGAACCTCTCCAAAGCACCAGGGAGCAAAGCACCTAAATCTCTACTGACAGGCCCCCCGGAGATGTCCCCCTTTATTCACAACTGCTTTTTAATTGCCTTTTGTCAATTACAGCGAGATGGATCGAGTTCCTCGGGGAGGCAGCAATTAGCGCGGGGATGAATGCCGAGGCAGCCAAGCTCCCTCTGCACGCAGCAGTGGTGATTTGTAAACCTGTCACCCAGACACCGAGCTCCGCTCCCAGTCACGGCCTCACGGCACCAGGAGTACCACGCACACCTGTCCCCTGAGCGACGAGAACGACAGGACCTGGGCACTGGCCCCAGCTTCTCCCTGTGGCTCCAAGGAGAGGGTGTCGGGGCAGTATGTGCCCTGCCGATGGATACCGGGGCACATGCAGGGCAGCAGGGCAAGGACAGGTACACAGTGCCAGGGCCAACAGGGAACTGGTCAGGGCAAGGTGGGCTGCAGGAGCCCCTCTAGACAGGGCTTGTAGACCCCTGACAGAAAAAAATTAACACCTACAGTTTCCAGCTGGCTGTGGCCAGCCTCCTAATTAGGTTTGATGACAAGGTAATTAGTCATACGGCTTCCCAGGTGCAGTGCCTGGGACGTTCAGGGAGCTCTGACCAGGTTGCTGCTTTCCACGCTGCTACTCCAGGTGTCCTGCCCACAGTTTAGCCTCCACAGATATACTGCCCAGCCACCACGGCCAGCTGTCCTTGAACTCGAGATGCTCTTGATCATCCCACGCTCATCAAACATTCATCTCTCCAGATAACCTGGCGGTCATGGGACGGCCTGGGCAGGGGTTGTTTGCGCCGTGCCCAGAGATGCAGCCTGCCAGGGGCTTGCCCTCCCTCAGCCACATCCCCTCCTGACACTCATGGATGTCTCTCACCATCCTGGTCCCAGCTCTGCAGGGCTTTGGGCACCTGGGAACATGTGGCTGGGGCTGCAGTGGCCACTGCCTGCTCTTCTGAATTTCCCCCACCCTTCCTCTCTGCTTCATGGCTTTTGTCTAATTCCCTACACCCCTTTCCTATTTTTCTTCTTGACAGGAGCAGCAGGCTCATGCATCCAGAGACTCCACAGCCCTTTCTTGTAGCTGTAGATTAAATTTCCCAGCTCAGTGTCTGCTGGCCTCTGGCTGAGTCACTGCGCACAGGTGTCCTCCCATCCCCAGGAGCAGCAGGCAGTCCTGGTGGTGCTGGAGCCTGGGGACTGGGTCTGCACAGGGGCATGGGGCAATCCCTGCCAGCTGAGCTGAGCTGCACTGAGCTGAGCCCTGGCAGCACCCTGAGCCATAGCTGTGGGCAAAGAGAAGGGGCAAGTCTTGTGTGCGTCCAGCAGCCAAACTGTCAAGCATTTCCCAGCTCCTGCTTCCCTCACTCTGCTCTGTCCTTGACCCCAGGGAGGGTGCAGTGTGTGGAGGGAGCCCGGCTGCTCTAATTAAACCATGTTTGCAAACTCCCGTGGCAAGCATCAGTAATTATAATTAGGGAGAGCAGATCTGCCTTCCTTGCCTCTTGGACATGTGAACAAGCTCCCTGCCTGCCGACCAGCCTCCGAGGGCACTGAGGGCCAGCACATAGCTCTGCTAGGCATCCCCTGGGCTGGACATGTCCCCAGAACAGACCCCATGGGGCAAAGGCACCGATGGGACCGTTGGGGTGCCAGGGGCGCCAGGCTGTGGACAGAGTGCCACGGTGCATCTGGAACCAGCCCCTCTACCCGGGCATGGCGTGACTGCACCCCACTCCCTCAGCACACACTCTTCATGCTTGAACCATTGGCCTAACGATTTCAAGTTTTTCCCCATTTTCCTGTATTATTATTTGTCGTTGTTCCTGTTGCAGTTCAGTGACCATGAATTATTGAACGTCTGCTTGCTCAGTAACTCTTTACTTCCACCTCGGCACACTGCTGCCTCGCCGCCTGCGCGGGACGGCCGCCAGCTCCTGCCCACGGCCCTTCCTGCTGCCGCGGGACCCCTTGCCACACTCGGCACGTGGCATGGCCTTGCATGCTGGCAGGGCTGTGGGCAAGGGACCACACAGACTCTGGGTCCAGCAAAGGGCCTTTCCCCAGCTTTGCTCCATCATCCAATGGGTTTTGTGGGATACAGGAAACTTCTCAGCCATGGGAGCCCTGGCTGGGACATAGGACACACTGGGATGCACTAGGACGCACTGGGGGGCTTTGCAGTGAGCACTTGTGGGACAGGGCTCACAAGCATGAGGAGGGACTGCCTTGCACCTGTCCCTGCTGTCAGGAACTCTGTGCCTATCCGTGAGCAGGGACATGTTGGCACTGTCCACACTGCCTCAGTGCTGGCAGTAGGACAGGGGCTGGAGCCAGGGCTGTGCCACAGTGTTTGCAGGAGTGAGGAGGGTTCTGGTAGGATCCACCAAAGCCAGACAGGCCACCAAGGCATGGAGAGGGCTCAGGCAGAGTCTGCTGATGCCTAGAGGCTGCCCTGGGTAATAGCACAAGTGATGGGGATGAGCAAGGGAGGCTCACGCCAGTGCCCAGCCCAGCCTGGAATGGGAGAACTGGGCTTTTCCAAGGTTGTGAAACATGTCCCTCCCCAGTGCCATGCTCAGGATGCATTTGGAGGGGCAGAGGGGAGCCCCCATGTTTAACAGGCCCTGTGACCAGCCCTAGGTGGATGCAAGGACACTGGTACAGCCAGAGCCAGTCCTGGAAGTGCTGGGGCAGCCAGAGTGGCTGTGGCCAGGAGCTGCTACCCCCGCAGAGCTGCTGCTTTCCCTGTGCTGTTTTTGTACTTGGGGCAGAGCTGAGAAATCTCTGCTGGTATTGTGGGATTTCACAGACTTGAAGGATAAAGTCTCTGAACTCCCACAGCTGCCTTTTCTGAGCATTGCAACACTTCAATACCTCTGAACCGCTATTAAGAGCCTGGTGCTGGTTTGTCTTTGCAACTGTGTCCCCTAAACAAATCCCTTCCCCATGCTGAGCCGTGCTAATGGCCTATTGTTAACTGGCCAGCCAGCATACTGTAAGCTGAAGTCATTATTTTTTCCACTCATAGAGCAAAAAGAAGTATCTCTCCAGCATCCTTCTTGTCAGATAAGACTGCAACTGGGATGCTGCAAGCCCTTGTGCAGGGCATGTGTCCCTTTCCCTGAAGCACCTGGTGGAGGTCACTCGGGCACCCACAGGGCTCCTCACAGGAAGCAGCAAGGTTTGCTGGCATTGAGCAGGACCAGGCACCTCTGCAGCTGGGCAGGAAGGAACCAGGGCTGGGGAGCAGAGCCCACTCCACTACTTTGCAGCAGCTTCTCCATCAGGATGGGCTGGCAGCACCCGCATGGACAATTGGCCCTCTCAGGCTGCCCTGAAGTCACCAGCCCCACTGGCTTCGCTTGTTGTGAGCAATTGCCACCACTTCTGGGCTGCTGGCAAGCATGGGCAGGGAGCCTCAGCAGCCTGGTATCACCACACTAACCCCACACTCAGCCCTGGCCCTCGGCACACACGTGTGCCCAGCATTGCCTCCCGCCCATGCCCTGGCCCTGCTGCTCCCTGGCACCCGCTCCTCTCTCTGTCTGCCATCGTCTCACACGTAAGCAGCTCCCTGGGAGACTCGCTCCATTTTTTTCCTTTAACCTTGAAATGCAATTTCCTTCCCAAAATACCCTTTTTCCTGTAAACAACATCTCTTTAGTGAGATTACAGTTGAAATCCCTGAGCTACCAGGTCCCGGGCGCTTTATCACCCTGTGAGCCCCATCCGTCACAGCCACGCGTGTGTTCCCGGCGCCCCACCCTTGCCGACGGGTGATGGTCTTTTCATCATTTTTACAGATTTATTTTACAATAATTTAATTTCATCCTCAGCCCTGGGAAGACGAATTGGCCCCTGATGTGACTGGGGATTCAGAGCCAGTCTCATAAATTTGCCGCCTCTACACAAAGGTCTATTTGGAGTCCCCACCACAGCTGTGAGCGGGAGTCCTTAAACAACAGGGGATGGGCTATAAATTCCACATGAGGTAGAGGGATGCTGCACTATTCCCCAAGCCTCAGCCCAGCTTGGTGGCTCTGGGTGGCCACAGGGCCAGTGCAGGGCATGGGGCAGGGCATGGGGCAGGGCATGGGGCAGACAGGGCTCTCTGGGCTGCCCCGCTGCCCCAGCAGCCTGTGCTGCCACTGTCCATGTGGCAGGGCTGTCACTGCACTGCCAGGATGCTACTTACCCACACGGGCACCGCTACTGGCTGCCCTGGAGTGGTGAGTGCCCAGGATCCATCTCTGCTGGCACATCTCGCCTCCCAATTCACCAGAGCCGGTGCTGTGCTGGTGCTGTGCTGGGCACAGGCGTCAGGGCGGTGCTGCTGGCCCAGCTACTGAGCTCTGCATGTTCCTGCACATCTGCGCTCGACGCATCTGGGACTCGCTGTGCTTCCGCTGCAAGAGGCTTGCCAATGTAATTAAACTCGAGTGACTCCCCTGCCCCCAGGCACAGCCCCTCATTTCCCTTTGATTTATTATGTCTTCTTAATTTATTTAAATGAGCCTCGGTGTTTGCACAGGCTGGGAGGGGGCTGGCTGGAACTCTTAATTGCCTGAGCAAAGGGGAAGAAGGAGGGCTCCAGGGGTGCTCAGCCCAGCCCCGGACCTGGATGGGGCTGCAGGGGTGTGTGCTGTGGGGCAGCAGGCTGTGGCCAGACCCCAAGCTGAGCCCCAGGCATGCGGAACAAAGCTTCCCACACGTGTGGTGATGTTTTTGCCCCTGGCTGGTCCAGTGCTTGGGGATCTACCTCGGTGGGGCTCTGTGGGAAAGGCTGAGCAACTTTTGGGGCTGGTGTTGGGACATCTCCCTGGGATGCTGCAGGGTAGTGTCTGCCATGGCTCTGAGCTGGCAAAGGCAGGGAATGGAGGTGCTCAGCAGGGAACCCCTGCTCAGCCCTGCACTCGGAGTGCACAGGGGCCAGGAGCCAGCCACATCCCACTGTGGTTCCTGGCTAGGTGAAAAACGTGTGCAGGGCCCTGGGAGAGCCCATGGCACAGCTCCAAGTGATCAGCCTGTGTTGGAGGCCAGTGAAAAGTCCTCTCATTCCCTTCATCCATTCCTCCTGCCTCCTCGTGGCCCTGTTGCCCTGGCTCCTGAAGGAGCTCCGGGTGAGCAATCAATCTTCCTCCTGCCTGCCCTGTGCCCGCCCTGCGCCTGTGCATCCTCATGCCCGGCTGGGCTCCGTGCCGCCGGCCCTGCCATCCCCAGCCTGTGTTTGCACAGCTGATTGTTCCCGGCTCAGCATACTGCCTTGCACTTGTCCCTGTTGAATTTCATCCTATTTTTTCCAGTCCATTTCTCCAATTTGTCAAGATCGTTTTGAATTCTAATCCTGTCCTCCAAGATACTTGTAGTCCCTCCCAGCTTCATGTCATCTGCAAATTTAATAAGCACTTTCTCTATTCCATCATCCAGGTCCTTAATGAAAACATTGAGCAAACTAGAACCAGGGCAAGCCCTTCACCATCCAAGCAGTCTGGCACGTGCCGTGCTCACCATGCTCTACCCAAATGTGTTGGGAAAAGGTGCCAGAGCCTTGCCATGCTGGCTGTGCCTCCCTGCATACCCCAGTTCACATGGGACCTCTCTGCTTCACTGCCCTGGAGTGGTGCTGTGGCCGTGGTGTGCAGCCCATGTCAGGATGGGAGGGGACAGAGGTTTGTCTCAAGGAGGGCTCTAGCTCAAGATGCTGCTGGGCCAGCATGGTGTCAATGCCTGGGGCCAGCCCCTATGTGCTGCACAGCACAGGGCTATACCCCACAGACTCCTGCTGAGGGTCATGCCAATGGTGCCAAGGAGGGCATGTGGAGTGGAAGTGGGACATAGCTCTGGCAGTGGCTGGAGCATCCTGAGCTAGAGTACATGGCAGTGACCATGGCTAAAAGTGGGGTGCTGAGGGACACAGGTGTCCAGCAGTGGGATGGCGAGAAGCCCTTCACCCAGGCAGTGTGGGCACAGGGGCTGCAGAGTAGGTCCTGATGGGGCCATCCTACCCCCTCATAGCCACCAACTTACTTTTCCACCAGTTGAGACTCTGCCCAGCCCTGCTATCTCCCTGCTCTGAGGCTGATCTTTTGGGCTGGGACTGCTCCTGGCGTTGCGTGGTAGGGACCTCAAGCCCCAAGAGGAGCTACCTCATGTGATGCCCACAGCCACAGCCATCTCTTTTCTTTAATTGATTGTAGAAAGCAATTTACAAAATACAAACTGCTGCCTGTGCCAAGCCCTGTGTGTCCAGGCAAAGCCTAATTTCACAGTAAAATTTCAAGTGCAGTGAATGGCTTTTCCCAGCACCAGTCCATGTCCAAGCCAAGAGCTTTGCAGGCTACATGGACTGCACCGAGCAGCCCACAAATGGCTCTTCTTTACCCTGCAGAGCACATGGCTCCCCAGGCTGGCTTTCTCAACAGCCATGGCAGCTCTGCCAGCACTCATTGGGCACGTGTGGCTCTATGGGACCACCATGGCTGCAGCTTGGTCTGTGGAGAGACACAAGCCTCAATTCTCCATGCAGACAGTTGGATGCCTCAGGCATCCTGTGTGATTTGTGTGGCTGCCAGGGAGGTGTCCCAGCAGGGCTAGCCAGTGCTGTGGTGGTGGGGGCTTAGCTGATTGCTGGTGATCCCAGCTCTGGCTCCTTTCATGTCAAAGTCATAATTTCATGGTCAGGGTCTAGAAGGCTTGTACACACAGATGCATTAATTTTGCATTTAGTGATACAGGAATAATTGGTGTCACATCAATTAGATCAGTTCTTGGATGCTGCAGTGATAAGTGCTGTGCAAAGGCCTCTGGGCTGCAGGATGTGAGGAATGAGTGAGGCTGGTGGGGCTGGCAGCAACAGGCAGAGCGGAACTGGTAGGGATGTCAGGTGCTAAGAGAGCACTAGGGGTGTGTGACAATTCTGGCCTTTTCAGGACAGCAGTGAGGCCTGTGGCTCTCAGAGTGGCCAATGCCTAGGGCTGCTGTGCTGGGGGACACTGCACAGCCTGGGGTGCAGGTCTGTGCTTGGGCCGGGGCTGACAATGTGATAAACCTCTGTGTCAAGCCACTTGCTTGGCACCTAGTTCATCATCATTTGCTGTGTGCCTCATCCCTGTGGGCTGCCATTGCAGCCCTTGGCAGGGCTTTGCACACACGGTGGATTTTGCTGCCTGCCCCACCAGCTAATGGGAGGAGACTCAGCTGGGTCTAGGGCAACTTGAAGACCCCCTGTGCTCACACTCCTGCAGTACAGATTGGTGCTGTCAGACCCATCCTTGCTGCAGATTGTAGGCAGAGGTAATTTGAAGATAACAAATATCCCTGACAGTAAATATTTTTCCCACCCTCATCTCTCTACAAGCAGATAAGGTGGCAGCACTGTGGCAATACGGTTGCTGGAGGGAGACAAACTCTTTGGCAGACTTAAAAGTCTATTGTGTCCCCGTAATTATTTATAGATAAAGAGAAGAAAGCCAATAAGCAGAGAACAGAGCTGCACAGCTGCATTTGTTATGACGACGATGATGATGTTATCTCTCCCTCACACCCACACATGCACATCTCCAGTGCTGGAAACCCACTGCTGGCAACAATCAAATCCCTATCCAGGACAAGGCAGGACAAGTTGGAGGATTTGCCCTCTCCTCACTGACTTGCACCCAGTAAGCTTCTCCCAACAAGCCACAGAGCCGTAGCACCCACAGGGCCTTGGGGTACCCATGCCACAGTGCAGTGGCACCCTGGGCTGCTGTCTCTCTGTTCCTGGCTGCAGTAGGATGTGGTGACCAGGTGATGTTAATCCCAGTAAAACAGCCCCTGGGGTGCTGGATGTCTTGTGGTGAGGAGGGTCTGGGTTTGAATCCAGGGAGTGTGGGACTGGCGGTTCTCACCAGCTCGTAAAGCAGGACTCCAGGGTGTGCGTGCTCCTCACTGCTGGGCAGGACACAGGAGTGAGTCTGTCGTCTCTCCCTGCTCTGCACAGCCAGAACCTCCTCTCTCATCCCACACCACTGCTGAGAACAGAAATGGGGGTGTTTGGAGGGATCTGGGATTAAATGATATGGCAAGCACAGGCGATGGAGGTCGCTGCCAACAAGCACGTCTCTGCAGCTGGTGGAGCAGAGACACCCTGAGTGAGAAACATTGACTGCAGTGTGGGAAGAGGTTGGGAAGTACCATGTTCCCCCTGTTTGGTGAGTGCTGCAGGAGCCCAAAGAGGGGGCTGGAGGAGTGTCAGGGCTGGAAGGGGGTGACAGGGAAGTTGCAGGCTCAAGACCTGGGGTGCCATTGTGCTGTGCACATGGGTCCGTGGGTGAAGGGGGTTCCCACGTGACACTGGGACCCAGCCCACATCTCCCTGTGTCCCCCGGTGCTGCACAGCACCACCCTGCTCCTACTGGGGCAGAAGTTCTGCTGCTCCCCAGGGCATGTACAATCACTGCTCCTCCCTGGTGCTGGGGATGCAGGAGGAGTATGCGCTCCTGCCAAACACTCAGCCCTGTCTCGGTGGGATCCCCATCCTGGGAAAGCCCCGGGGCAAGCTCTCCAGCTGCAGACAGCATCTGAGACAGTGACTGGGAGCCCTTAACTGGACTGGAGAGTGGGATGATTTTTCATTGCTTCCTCATAATAAGAAGACAGGAGTAAGTGACTAGTACAGTCCGTTCACTCGGTAAAGATTTATACAATCACTTCATCCGGTAATTGGTATTCTGGGGAGAGAGAGAGCTGCAGCTCCAGCATCCGCCTCTATTTGTTTTATCTCTGTCTTTCTCTCTTTCTCTCCTCTTTTCAGAATGAGTAATTCTGTCCCTCACAATCCCATTTAAACAGAGCATTTGCAGAGTGAATAATTAGTTACATTCAATTAGGCCTCACACGCTCTCCCTTCTCACTTTGGGGGACAGACACGCTAATGAGATGGCACATGTCTGACACGCGGGAGCAGGCACTGAACATGCTGTGTGCCAGCAGGGAAGGGGCAGCCCCGGTGGAAGTGTGGAGGTGGTCCCAGAGGGCCCAGCCCACTGCCATGGGTGCCATTCAGGGCCAAAAGTTTGGATCCAGAGACTCTGCGTCTGTGGCCCATGTAACACCAGTGCTCCCCATCAGCAGGATCAGGGTCATACCTGTTCCTAGGACTGGGTTGTCCCTACACTGGTGCCCAGGTGGCACCCTGGGACCACCCCACCAGTACTGCCGGGAGAGCAGAGCCCTGAGAGGAGGGAAAGCTGCTGACATGCTTTTATCTCCCTTATTAAACCTAACGTTAGGTTTTAAGAGGAGCCTTAAATAATGTGCCACTGCCTGCAGAGGCAGTTGCTCCATGGTCCTCCTCCTCCGGGATTTATGGCCTTTCTCACGCCGTGCTGCCTGTGATCAGGTGGTGGTGGGTCACAGGCTGTGGCTGCTCCCAGTACCAGCAGCCCAGCCCCACACCAGTGTGTTGGGGGCCACAGTGGCTCTGCTGCTGCCCCCAGCACCCTGCAGCACCGCCCTGCAGTGGGGGGGACCCCACTCACGCATCTGCCGCCGGAGCAGCGGACCCTGCCCACGTCTTCGGTCTCCTGTGGCACCGAGGGCAGTCACGGGGCACAGAGATGCAGAGGAGGGGGCCCAGCTAGGGTGTGCTGGGAAGGGCTTGGGGCCAGGGTAGGGGTCCGCACAGCGAGTGGCGGCTTTTCCCTCCCTCCCCTGGCGGAGCATCTATCTTGGGAGCACCCGCCCGTCCCCAGTGTCCCTCCCGGAGCCTCAGAGCTGGTAGCGTCGGNTCCCACGGAGCCCGGCAGCGCTGGGCAGCACTGAGGCACCGGCCCGGTACGAGGTGCGCGGTGCCCTGCCCCGGGCGGCACTTCTGCAGCCCCCTGGACAGGTTGCTGAGCTCTGCTGTGGTATTCTCATACCAGCACACCCCCCCTCCCCCCCCGGCCCGCTCCGAGCTCTGGCATCCCCGGCACTCAGGGAGACCACGCTCTGCACTGGGGTCTCACCATCAGCACTCACACTGCTGTGGCAGCACCGGGCTCTGCCAGCGGTCAGCAGGCAAGAAGCCACGCTGGGCTTCACCACAGCACCCAGTCAGGCAGCAGGATGGGACTGTGTTCCATGTCTCTGTGTAGGCAGCTGAGCTTTGCTCTGTGTCCTTGTGCAGGCAGCCAAGCCTTGCTCCACCAGGGTGGCCCTGGGCAGGTGAGCAGACCAGGTGCTGGGGTGGTATTCCCGTGGGGTACCATGGTCCACTGCAGCATCATATCACTTGCAGCCAGGCCAGATGCCAGATTTCCTCCCCAGCTGGAGAGGGGATAGAGGAGATGGTGCTGTCCCAGGTCCATTCTCCCATCCGAGGCAGTGCCCTGCACCCTCACAACCTCTCCTGCTCCGAGATGCGGCTCTCCTTGCCGTGCTCCTGGGCCACGGGCTGGCCCCTGAGTAGGGTCTCCTGCACAGGCAAGACATTCTCATCCTGCTCCGTGGGCTGCGGGGTATCTGGGTTCTCTCCGGGCTTCCCAGCCTCTATCTGCACAGGGGCAGGGGTCAGGGGTAGGCAGCTACATCCCCCCACCTCTGCACCCATGTATTTCCACAGGCTTCTACTGCACTGCCATGAAAGGCAAAGTGTCACCCTGTGGGTCCCTCCCAAATGTCCAGCACTTGTCAGCAGCATCCCAGGGTTGCCCCAGTCTTTGTCCTACCCCCGCCCAGGCAGGGTAGTTCAGCCCACATCCCTCCTGTCCTGCAAAGCCACAGCACCTGCTCTGCTGCTGGCACATCCCCAGCTGTGCCCAGGAGGGATCAAAACCCACTCAACCCACTGCTGGAGTGGGGCTCTGGGTAGACTCACCTCCTTCTGCACTCGTCGTCTGGAATCTGGATGGAAAGAGGGACAGAGAAGCAGTGTTCAGGGGGGAGAGCTCCTGCCTGCAGGGAGCTTCCTGGGGTTAGAGCCAGGGCTGGTGCAGCTGCACCACAGGTCCTGCAGCTCACATTGTTTGCTGCCACTACCAGGCTGGGAAGGCTGGGAGATGAACTGGACCCCAGGGGCACCAGTGCTGTTCTCCAAGAGTTTGCCCAGATGAGGCAGTGCCAACACGCCTGCTCCCAAGGACAGAGCCCCTGACCCAGCAGGGCAATAGGCTCAGGGAACCTTGCCCTGGTGGTGTCCCCAGAGGGGCTGCCCCACTCTCAGCAGAGTTCCCCTGCTCAGCCATTCAGCCCCTCTGCCCTGTATGACCCCTCTGGCCTAGTCATTTCTTCCGGTGCCCCGGCCCCTCACCTGTGTGGACCAGGCAGTAGATGCAGACACCCACTAGGCACGTGATAACTGCAGCCGTGATGGGGATCAGCACCGAGAGTGAGGAGCGCCTGCCTGACTCTGCTGGGAGAGATGAGGTCAGTGAGGCACCCACCCACTGGACACCCACTGAGTGCTCCAGGCCCACCCCTGCAGGGATCCCTCATGGGAAGAGAGAGGCAGGAAAGCGTCACACTGGCCATGCACTCAGACCCTCCTCTCCCAAAGACACCCACAGGCAATGCCAGGTGTTCAGAGTGCTGCAGGAGCCAGAGCCCTGGAAGATCTCTGCACCGTACTGGACTTGTCCTGGGCACTGAGCACTTACCGCAGATCACATCAGAGATGTTTGTCCCTTTCACCTTCACCATCAGCCCCTTTTCCTCACAGCTGCAGGGAAGAACAAGACCATGTAACCACAGCAGCAACCCAACCACAAGGAAAGTCCCCAGGAGGAACAGGCGGGGCTGAGCGGGCACCCAAGCTGTGCCAGAACATGCCCTGCACTGAGCCTGCTGTGCTCCAGTGGGGTGAGCAGCTGGAGACTCCCACTGACACAGCACAATGGGGACAGCAGGTGCATAGCAGGGTAATAACCCAAGGTCTTGGTCTGGAGCTGCTGAAACTGCTGAGGACGGAGATAAGTTTAGGGAAAAGGCACAGGAGGGAGCAGATATCTGAGACCTGCCTGGTCACAGAGGCCCAGAACCTGGGCACCCCAGCTATGACAGAAAAGCTTNGGCCAGGGTAGGGGTCCGCACAGCGAGTGGCGGCTTTTCCCTCCCTCCCCTGGCGGAGCATCTATCTTGGGAGCACCCGCCCGTCCCCACTGTCCCTCCCGGAGCCTCAGAGCTGGTAGCGTCGGTGGCTCGGGGCTGCTCACTCGCAGGGGGTGGATAATCACGTTTAATCACAGGGTTTTGCCAGCGGTGGGTGGCGGGTGACGGAGCGCGGCCGCTCCCGCAAGTATCGGCGGGTTTGCGGGGGACCCGCGGGAGGGGGACCCGCGCTAGGCAGTCCTGGGGTCAGAGCCCCTAAAGCCGCCCGGAGCCCCCGCGGGGCGGGAAGGGGGCGGGCGGTGCCGGTCCCGCCCCGCGCAGNGGGGTGGTATTCCCGTGGGGTACCATGGTCCACTGCAGCATCATATCACTTGCAGCCAGGCCAGATGCCAGATTTCCTCCCCAGCTGGAGAGGGGATAGAGGAGATGGTGCTGTCCCAGGTCCATTCTCCCATCCGAGGCAGTGCCCTGCACCCTCACAACCTCTCCTGCTCCGAGATGCGGCTCTCCTTGCCGTGCTCCTGGGCCACGGGCTGGCCCCTGAGTAGGGTCTCCTGCACAGGCAAGACATTCTCATCCTGCTCCGTGGGCTGCGGGGTATCTGGGTTCTCTCCGGGCTTCCCAGCCTCTATCTGCACAGGGGCAGGGGTCAGGGGTAGGCAGCTACATCCCCCCACCTCTGCACCCATGTATTTCCACAGGCTTCTACTGCACTGCCATGAAAGGCAAAGTGTCACCCTGTGGGTCCCTCCCAAATGTCCAGCACTTGTCAGCAGCATCCCAGGGTTGCCCCAGTCTTTGTCCTACCCCCACCCAGGCAGGGTAGTTCAGCCCACATCCCTCCTGTCCTGCAAAGCCACAGCACCTGCTCTGCTGCTGGCACATCCCCAGCTGTGCCCAGGAGGGATCAAAACCCACTCAACCCACTGCTGGAGTGGGGCTCTGGGTAGACTCACCTCCTTCTGCACTCGTCGTCTGGAATCTGGATGGAAAGAGGGACAGAGAAGCAGTGTTCAGGGGGGAGAGCTCCTGCCTGCAGGGAGCTTCCTGGGGTTAGAGCCAGGGCTGGTGCAGCTGCACCACAGGTCCTGCAGCTCACATTGTTTGCTGCCACTACCAGGCTGGGAAGGCTGGGAGATGAACTGGACCCCAGGGGCACCAGTGCTGTTCTCCAAGAGTTTGCCCAGATGAGGCAGTGCCAACACGCCTGCTCCCAAGGACAGAGCCCCTGACCCAGCAGGGCAATAGGCTCAGGGAACCTTGCCCTGGTGGTGTCCCCAGAGGGGCTGCCCCACTCTCAGCAGAGTTCCCCTGCTCAGCCATTCAGCCCCTCTGCCCTGTATGACCCCTCTGGCCTAGTCATTTCTTCCGGTGCCCCGGCCCCTCACCTGTGTGGACCAGGCAGTAGATGCAGACACCCACTAGGCACGTGATAACTGCAGCCGTGATGGGGATCAGCACCGAGAGTGAGGAGCGCCTGCCTGACTCTGCTGGGAGAGATGAGGTCAGTGAGGCACCCACCCACTGGACACCCACCGAGTGCTCCAGGCCCACCCCTGCAGGGATCCCTCATGGGAAGAGAGAGGCAGGAAAGCGTCACACTGGCCATGCACTCAGACCCTCCTCTCCCAAAGACACCCACAGGCAATGCCAGGTGTTCAGAGTGCTGCAGGAGCCAGAGCCCTGGAAGATCTCTGCACCGTACTGGACTTGTCCTGGGCACTGAGCACTTACCGCAGATCACATCAGAGATGTTTGTCCCTTTCACCTTCACCATCAGCCCCTTTTCCTCACAGCTGCAGGGAAGAACAAGACCATGTAACCACAGCAGCAACCCAACCACAAGGAAAGTCCCCAGGAGGAACAGGCGGGGCTGAGCGGGCACCCAAGCTGTGCCAGAACATGCCCTGCACTGAGCCTGCTGTGCTCCAGTGGGGTGAGCAGCTGGAGACCCCCACTGACACAGCACGATGGGGACAGCAGGTGCATAGCAGGGTAATAACCCAAGGTCTTGGTCTGGAGCTGCTGAAACTGCTGAGGACGGAGATAAGTTTAGGGAAAAGGCACAGGAGGGAGCAGATATCTGAGACCTGCCTGGTCACAGAGGCCCAGAACCTGGGCACCCCAGCTATGACAGAAAAGCTTAGAGTGGACTTGATGACAGGCTACAAGTGGCTCCGTGGGGAGGTAATTTCTGGGCACAGATAAAAGCAAAGTGAAATCCAATGGCTGGCAGCTGAAGCAAGACTAATTCAGCCTGGATATAAGGCTCACGTTTCTACCAGGGAGGGCAATTAACCCTCAAGCTGCTTTCTAAAGACAAGGATGACCTGCCAGTTCATGGCATCCTCAAAGCCAGACTCTCCATGGGGAGGGCTTGTGCCTCAGCTGATGACTATAGCCATAGAGAGTGCTGAGAGGGAGAGCCTGGGCAGGCACAGGGCATTCCCATTGGCCCTCACTCCTTGTTCCCCATCACAGACGACAGTACAGACATCCCTGAAGGGACAAGCACTCTGTGCACATACTGAGGCACAGTCACAAGGGCCTGGATGTCTGCCTGGATGTCAGCCATGCTGCCCTGTACCTCATCGTGCTCCCAGCTCCTCCTGCTCTGGCCCTACGACAGCTAGATGTTGTGTCCCTCAGAGACCAGCCCAGCTGCCCAGTCCCCAAGGCCACCAAGGAGACTGGACACAGAGGATGTGCTGACTGGGGCTGAGGGAAGGATGTGGTCAGCACTCAGACAATACCTTGTCCAGGGATGGCACGGCTCGGTTTTAGAGGAGACGTTGGAGAAGGTGCCTTCTGCACAGGGCTCACAGGGGGATGACATCCGATCCACAGCCTTGGCTGGAGAGGAGCACAAGTGGCAGGAAAGTCAGCAGGGACTGTGGGGAATAAGGGACTGTGGGGGGCAAGGGGCTGCAGAGGTCAGGCAGGCAGCACACCCTGCAGCAATGCTGACAGGCTCAGCAGCAGGCACAGCTCCCCCAAAGCCCTGCCAGGGGCACCTTGCTGGAGGAGCCTCCATTCCCTGGACCACCAGAGGCCAGTGCTGCCAGGGCATCAGTCCCATTGAGTGGGAACAGCTTGTAGGACTCACCTGCCATGAAGCCAGAGCCAGGCTGGCACGGCTGGTTCTCCACACAGGTCTGGCAGCTGATGTCCGAGCAGTGCATGCCAGCCCGGCACTGGCACACCGTGTTGTGCGTTGCATTTCCTTGAGTCTTCACAATGAGGCCGGCGTCTGGGCAAAGGGAGCATGGACAAGGTGAGACAGCCAGCAGGTGAACCTGAGGGGACACCAGCCCTCACAGTCCCCATCGGTTGGGGTCAGTGGGCAGAGGGAGCACTTACTGTCTTCACAAATATCATGAGGAGCACAGTGCTTCTGCTTGGTCCAGCTCTGCTGATAGTGCCCACTCTCACAGCGGGTGCAGACAGACTCTTCTGTTTTATTGCACTCGGAGACCAGCTTTTCCCCTGGAACAGAGACTAGTGAGGAGGGGGCAAGGGTGCTTTCTCCCTCCCCAGAAACCATCTCTGGCAGCAGGGCAGGGGAGCGCTGGCAGCTGTGGATGCTGGGACTGCTGCAGCGTTCTGCTTGGTAGCAAGAGCTGCAGGGGCCGGTTCACCTGCTGGCTGCACACACTGCAGGGCCTAGGCAGGGAGGGAGGGCTGTGAGGGCACTCCAGGGACTGGGAAACAACCTGACAGTGACAGCAAGAGCTAGCAAACACTATCACAATTTGATAGTGCCAGTGGCAGCACTGTTCCAGAAAAGCTGTGGATCCTGTGGCTGCAAAGGCACAGACAGTCCCAAGAGAGCTGTGGCAGATTTAGTGAGATCCGGGGGGTCTCCTAGAGCACCCATGAGGTCCCAGTTGCTCTAGCACTGAGGCAACACAGGGAGGAGAAGCTGTCACCACTGCTGGAAATGGGGTGGAGAGTTTCAGTCACACCGAGCTGGGCTTGCCCTGCTCTGGCCAAGCAGTACACCCTGGCACAGCCCAGCCACAGTCTCCCCAGGAAAACGTTTCCATACCTGGCTGACACCGGTTGCAGCATCTGCCCTTGTATTGGTACTGCTTATCAAAGCATGTTAAGGCATCACCAGGCTCCCAGCACTGGAAGAAACAAGACCTGTGAATTCATATCCAGCACTCCCGCACCACCGCGCTTCCACAGGCATTTTGTGCGCTAACCTTTGCCCCGAGGTGAGGGTTTCCTCACACCACTCTTCCCACGCCTGCACTAACCACAGACCACAGCAGACACCCACTGCCTGATGCCATCAGTGCTCTCTTTGAAGTGGGGTGGCAGTTATTCCGGTAGGGTGGCATCACTCTTCCTCAAATTTCCTACCAGACGATGATTGCACATCACCCTGTGCCCCTATCAACAGTGCTGCTGTCCCAGGCTGAGGGAGCAGTGTTCACCGAGCTTCCGTGCAGAGCGCTGGCAGCCCCTTCGCAAGGCTGACACACCCTCCCTGAGGGACAGGAAAGCCCCAGGCAAGCGCATCATCCATGCAAAGTCTGCCAGAGCCTGGGCTTGTTCCTCCTGGGGGGGGGAGTGCCGGCACAGGGAAGGGTAGAGAGGGCGCAGGGAATGAGCCATGGGGCCAGCCAGGGTGCAGAAGGGCACCCGCAGCACCGTCCCTCGCACAGAGCCAGTCCCTCGCTGACCATCCCCAGTAGCCCGGCAGCTCCCGCCGGACCCGCCTGAGCCTGGCTGTCCCAGGGAGTGGGACAGGGGTTCCGGCAGAGCCCCGGGGCGAGAGGCAGTCGGCGAGGGAGAGCCGGGCCGAGGGTGCCATGGACCAGCATCCAGCACGGCCGGGCGCTGCCGACCCCCGTGGGTCCCTCGAACAACCCCAGCTCTGGGGGCAGTCGTGGGACCGCAGGAAACGGCGGAGTCAGAGCGGGGATGCCCGAACCTCCCCCGCACAGAGCCGGAGGGGAAGTGAAAGGGGCGCAGGCAGCGGGTTCCANCAGCCTCTGCCGCTATCCCGATCCCTCTCCCGATCCATGCCCCGATCCCGACCCCCGTCCCGGCCCCACTCACGCCCAGCAGCGCAGCCAACATCAGCCCCAGCAGCCCCAGCCGATTCATGGCGCTGCGCCCCGGCCGCCGCCGCCGCCCTAAGAATACCCGGGTCCGTTCCCGCCCAGGAAGGGGCGTTGGGCCGCCCGCCCCGGGGCNCTCCTGGGGGGGGGAGTGCCGGCACAGGGAAGGGTAGAGAGGGCGCAGGGAATGAGCCATGGGGCCAGCCAGGGTGCAGAAGGGCACCCGCAGCACCATCCCTCGCACAGAGCCAGTCCCTCGCTGACCATCCCCAGTAGCCCGGCAGCTCCCGCCGGACCCGCCTGAGCCTGGCTGTCCCAGGGAGTGGGACAGGGGTTCCGGCAGAGCCCCGGGGCGAGAGGCAGTCGGCGAGGGAGAGCCGGGCCGAGGGTGCCATGGACCAGCATCCAGCACGGCCGGGCGCTGCCGACCCCCGTGGGTCCCTCGAACAACCCCAGCTCTGGGGGCAGTCGTGGGACCGCAGGAAACGGCGGAGTCAGAGCGGGGATGCCCGAACCTCCCCCGCACAGAGCCGGAGGGGAAGTGAAAGGGGCGCAGGCAGCGGGTTCCAGCGCCCTCGCCCGACTGGGGGTCCCGGCCGAGGGTCCCGGTGCTTGCCGCTGCCTGTTCCTGCCTGTGGGGGACCTCCGAGCCGGAGCGGGGCTGGGCTGGGCGGACGGGCCCGCGCCCCCGGGGGAAACGAAAGCCCGTGGGCAGGAGGACCTGGAGAGGAGNCCCGCCCCCTCGAACCCCTTGTTGCCCACCCGGCCTGCGGGCAGGGCCAGCCCCAACCAGGACCCCCGGCCCGGGGTAAGGGGCACAGGCAGAAGCCGGGGCAGGGGTCAGCGGGGAGGGGAGGGGAGCGCCTGTGCAGCCCTTCCCCCGGCCGGAGCTCAAGGTTTCACTTCTTCTTCCCAATAGCAGCTCAGAGCTGCAGCCTTTTTGAGCCCTTCAGAGCTGTGGCGCTGGAGAGCCCCCATGGCCACTAGCTCAGAGAGCTCCCCCAACTGTGGCCATGGAGACCCCCTATGGCTGTGGCCATGGAGAGCCCCTATGGCCGCAAGTCTGGAGAGTCCCCAGAGCCGCCACGAGCCCAGGCCTCTGCGGGGAGTCCCCGCAAACACGTCAGCCCCAAAACGGGAACGGGCAACAGCGCCGGGGCCTGGCCGTGCCTCTGTCTCAGTTCCCCAGAGGGGTTCCCAGCAGCTCCCAGGGAATTTCCACACTCCCTGGCCGCTCCACAAGATGTTCCCTGGACTCCCCTTTCCACGGGGATGGTCAGGCAGCGAGCTGCGACTCCTTAGCATCCCTCGCTGCCCTGATCACACACGGCGCCGCTGCCCCGTCCCCGCAGCCACACTGTGCCCAGAGGTCAGACTGCAGCCGCCTCCCCGGTGCCGGTGCCGGTCTCGGCCCCAGCGTGGCCATCGCCAGGTCGCAGCCGCTCCCGGGGACAGCGCAGCGCGCTCCCCGCGGGCACTGGCAATTGGGAACTGCGTGCGCAGGATTTCCCAGCCCGATGTCGCTTCCCAGAACTGACTCTCTCGGGACCACAAAGGGTCCCAAGGGGAGTCTCGAGGGGAGCGGGAGGTGGCAGCGGCGGTGAGGGGATTTCTGGGCCAGACTCCCGCGGGTCCGGCCCGGGAAGTCCCCGCGGCCCCGGCCCCGGCTGTGCAGGGTCTCCTGCGGCCCCGGGCTGAAAGCGACCCTTGCTCCTGGTCCCAGGGGGCAGCGGGGCTCGGTGTTCCCCGGCCGGCAGGAGCTGCTCAGGCGGGAGCCGCGGTCCCGGTGCTCGCACAGAGGGGAAGAGCGATGTCTGCGCTGCTGCCCGGGGCAGCCCCGGGGCTGGGGGCAAAGCACGGGGACCCCGACCTTTGAGCAGGGTACGGGCACCCCGGTCCTGGCTCCTGTCCCGTGCTGATCCCCACTCCAGACTGACCCTGGCCCAGGTCTCGACCCTGGTCTGATTCCAATCTCGGTCCCCGTCCCGGTCCCCATCTCGATCCCGATTCCGATCCTGATCCTGGTCCCAGCCCCGATCCCGATCCAGACGTCGATCCCAGTCCCGGTCCCGGTCCCAGTCCCAATCCCGGTCCCGACCCCGATCCCAGTCCTGATCCCGATCCAGGTCCTGGTCCCCGATCCCGATCCTTGTCCCAGTCCTGATCCTGATCCCGGCCCCGATCTCGATCCCCGTCCCGGTTCCAGTCCTGANTCCCAGTCCCGGTCCCGGTCCCAGTCCCAATCCCGGTCCCGACCCCGATCCCAGTCCTGATCCCGATCCTGGTCCTGATCCAGATCCTGGTCCCCCATCCCGATCCTTGTCCCAGTCCTGATCCTGATCCCGGCCCCGATCTCGATCCCCGTCCCGGTTCCAGTCCTGATCCCGGTCCCCATCTCGATCCTGGTCCCGATATCCGTCCCGATCCCAGACCCGATCCCCGTCCCGATCCCGATCCCGATCCCAGTCCCAGTCCCGATCCCGATCCCGATCCCGGTCCCTATCCCGATCCCAGTCCCAGTCCCAGTCCCAGTCCCAGTCCCGGTCCCGATCCCCGTCCCGATCCCGGCGCCTCCCCGCGCGAGGTCCGGTAGCGCCACCCAGTGGGCGCATCTGCCCGCCCTCCTCGGGACTACAACTCCCGGAGTGCCTTGCGGCCCAGCCCGCGGGGCATGCTGGGACCTGGCCCCTGCAGCGGCTGGCACAGCGGCGAGCTACCGCGCTGTGCCGTAAAGCGCGGTGCATCGCCATAGGGACCACGATCT
>WEKX01014020.1:207355-251661 GCA_013390025.1 Pitta sordida | reverse complement strand
GGGCCCGGGACCCGTCCCCGCTGCCCGGGGAGGTGCGGGGGGCCGGGGCAGCGGGGGCCGCTCGCGTTCGCAGGACGGGAGGGAGGCGGAGGCGCTGCCCCGGGAGAGCCGTCCTGGCTGCGGGGAGGGCGGGGGTTCCGCGGGAAGCTCCCGGCTCCTCGGTACCGGCGCTTCTGCCGCGCCCGCGAACTTCTTGCGGAGTTGTGTTTCTATCACGGCAAGTTAGTTTCAGTACCCCGCCCTTAGCAGCGTTTTGCTTCCTGGACCTGCGGCTCTGTTAATAAACAATTTTGGGTTTAAAGATAAGATTTTTTTTTAGAGTTGTGGCGTTAATTAAGTTCCAGAGGGTTTGTTGGTGCCGTGGGCTGCCGTGCCCCACGGTTGCTGCGTGGGGAATTGGCACCGTTGGGCTGCCCCGGTGCCTCTCCGGCTGCGTTCATTTCATACAAATAGACTTAACGTGGGAATTAGTTGTTAACCTGGTGTAGCGTGCTCAGAGCTGGGACAACATTCATTTATTCTGGTCTCATGATCACTAAATGGCCTTTAACTGTGTAATCTGCTGAGTGGGAAATAGTAAGAGGCAGGAAATGCTCTTAGATCAAAGTTCTGGAGTAACTCGGCTCATCTGAGGGTTTGGGATTGGTTAATTGTTTTGAAGTGGGAAAGCAGCTCCCTGTGTTTCTTCCTACGGAAAGCTCTTGCTCCCTCTTCCTCAGGCACCCCCAAACCCCCCACCCTTAAGTAAAAGAAAAGGGAATTTCTTACAGCTTTTTATGTTGAAGGTGACATGTCCCTCCAGCAGTTATGGGCTGTTTTGCCGCCTGTTTGCTGTGTGTGCCCAACATCTGAGGCCACCCGCACAGGTGGGGCCCGAGCAGGTGCTCACAGGGGCTCTGTGTCCCCGTCCCTGTCCCTGGTGGTGCTCAGAGCCCGGCTCCAAATGGGAACTTGGGCTAGATGGGTCCTTCTGTGTTTTATTGCCATTTTATGGTTTTGGGGGAAATGTAAATGCTTATTTTCCTTCAACTGATGAGAGCTCGAGCTGCAATAGTGGAATGGGAATCCAGTGCTTCCATACAGAAAAATGGAATGGGATTTTGTATTTCTGATGGGGAAGGTAAAACTGTGTGTGTGTGGGATAAACTTGCAGGAGGATTGGGGCAAAAGTGATAGAGAGAATGAATTTTGTTGGATTTTGGTTTGGGCTTTTTTCCTCCACCCTTTTCTGGCAGTTCACTTAAAGAAGTTTATTAGACGGGAGCCATTCTTTTCCTCCCATCTCTTCAGGGTTTCCTTAAAAAGGGGCAAGAATGATACAAATGTGAAGTTGAATGAACTTTAAAGAATAAATAAATGAATTTTCTATCTCAAATCTGGAGTAGATGTATTTTTCATGCCAGTTAAGCGTTGTGAAAGTATTTATATAAAGCTGGGGTTATGCGTATTTTTGGGCATTTGACTTGTTTATTTAGAGATGACTTTTAAATTGTATCCTCTGGGTTACACTCTAGGGAGTGTGTTGGCTGTAGGCATCCCATGATTTACAGTGGTTTCTGTTGATACACTCAGTTTCATCAGCTTTCTTTTTCCAGGCTCCTTGCATGCTACAAACAGGAAATCCCATCCTGCATTCCTCTAGGTGAATGTTTAGGAAGTAGGATAACTTTATTAAGTAGTTCTCAGACTTCCCAGTTCATCTTGAAAGTGTCAGGGTTATTCATTTCTTTAAGCTTTATCTGATGGTGAATTTTAAACCAGAAAGTCTGAATTGTTGGACGTGGTGTTTTTTATGAGCTCGGTAGTGTTAAAAACGAGGGGAATCTCACTGTATTTAATAAGTTAATAATTATTTTATTTAACAAAATTGGGACAACAGAGCAAGGTTAACGGCTCCAGGAGCTCGAGATGGAATTCCAGGGGCTCAATCAGGTTGTGGTTGACTCGATTTTTTTATCATCTACTGGTAGCTGGGAGGAGTCTGCCTCGATTGGTTGGAGTCGTTTTTTGGGAGTACAGTTCGATTGGTCAGAGTCGTATTTCAGGAGCTGATCTTTCACAACTCCGGAGTGGTTATATCTGCACATGTTCATTTCACAAAAAGTCTTTGAACGCCTCAGTTCTCCCTTAGCACAGGAGTAGGTGTGTAATATATAAAAGGTGCATAAAAACGCCACACAGAGCTGGAGAAAAATACAAAATAGACTTTATACAGAGAAATACAGAAAGCTACAACTTTTACAAAATGCAGTTTTTAAAGGGACACCTTATAAAGAGCCACAACTTACACAAACGCAGCTTTCAAAGAAACATCAAATGCAACTTCTGTAATACATATTAAACATTTCCTTACTATCTAAAGTCACCCCAGTCTATTTCAATAAATATAAAAATTTATATACTTTATACAATAATGGGGTTTTTTGGTCTAAAGAAAAATGCATCAGAAGAAGCAATAAACTTACTTTAAGAATTCCCAATTTTAAAGATTTTCTACATGGATTTAGGCAACTTTGATTAATGGGATTCACATAAAATCTGAGACAATACTACACAAAAGTGGCCGTAACACACAAAATTAAAATTTCCATTTCACAGGTTTGTTATGCCAAAAAGCAACATAGAAACAAATTGTCTTTACACATTTCATAATAAAATAACAAGGGAAGACAAGTGAAAAAGGGCTGCAAGAATGAAAATACAGAAATAGCATATCCAATTTAAAACTTACAAGGAAAGAAAATACAGAAATTTAAAACATTAAAACTTATAAAATTAAACTTAAAAAATAAACTGGTTCCTTGTCTCTTTGTTTTTTTAACTCGGGAATTTGGTAGTTGGAAAGTTTACGTGGGCAATGATGGCCCCGAAGATACAGTCAAAACCCTGCCCAAAAGTCAAAGGTGAGGCCTAATTGCTCTCAGGTGGAACATATTTGTGAATCCATGGCTGTGTTATTTATAATCTCCACACCCATTCCAACAACTCTGGAGAGAGAAACAACCTTCCATCCTTCCCCCCCACTCCCGGAGAAGCCAAACTTCACCTTTATTTAAAACAATTCCCTTCAAACGAGGCTACATACTCATAATTTTATTAGTAGAAAATCACAATAACTCTGCTTTTAGTTGTAAATTCACAGTTCTCAATACATCAGTTTTCACAGTAGTGTCTGTTGTGCTTTGTTTTGTGTGTTGGAGGAGGTTTTTGTCTTTCTTTGGGTGCGTGTGTGCAGTGAGTGTTGCTGACAGCCGTGTGCAGGGGTGTGGGCTCAGGGAATGTGCTTTTGCCGCCCGGGGGAGGTGAGGAAGGGTGCAGCACTTACCTGGGAGTGGCTGAATTCCCAGCTGTGGACCCGCCTGCTGTAGGAGCTGACATCTCCATGGGGACAAGGAATTGCTGTCTGATGAGCAACTCGGCTTTCTGGAATTGGAAAGCGGAGATTTCACCTTTAGTGAAGTGATCCGGGTCTGGTCACTTAGGAGCATCTCGGCAGTACTTCCTGAAGCCTCATTCCAAGCCTTACTGGAATACATATTTGGGTGCTCTTATGCAATGTTGCAGTGAGTGTTTCCTTTCCACTTATTAAAATATTGCATAGATTTCAATGCTTCTTACCAGTGGATTGAAGGACTAGATGTGACAACAATGGGCGTATCGAAAAGTTTAAAGTTAAGGTGTTTTAGTGGAAAACGAGTTTTATTTGTATCTTAGTTTGGAGTTAAACCATTAAAACCTATCTGCAAAATGATTAGGTTTGCCACCTTTTGGTATTACAGAAAAGCTCAACCAAAATTCTGCAGTGAACGCTTTTGCCTGACCTCTGTGTCCCTCGTATTAAGATTTCTCTGGAGTGAAGTTTGCGTCAAGCAGACCCAGTTGGCTTCTAGTCTGCAAAGCTGTTAAGTTTAATCGTGTTCCAGTTTAATTTTAATGTCATGGATTGAAATTATATGCATGGCCATTTTTCTTTTTTGCGAAGAGTTGGATTTGGAACGAAAGCAAAATGGCTCGAGGACGCAAGAGCAATAGCATCAAACAGAGCGACTTCACTAACAGCACCAATCCTCAGGATTTAGAGAGAAGACTTTTTGTCGGCAATTTGCCCACAGACCACATGACTCGTGAAGAAATGGAAGAGATATTTTCAAAATATGGCAAAATCAGGGGTTAGTATATTATCTTATGGCTTTTTGTGGCAGGGATTTCAGTGAGAAGTATCACCTCATGCTTGTCAAAAGCCATTTGATGATGATGAGAGGAGTGACTAACGTTCCTAAAAAGTGACCTTTTAATGATAATTTTCTCTGGAAAAGTGATTCCTTCAGTACAGCTCAAACATAATGCAAATACATATATCGGCTATATTTTACCTTTTGGGGTCACAGTGCGATGCTACAATGCTCTTGCAAGTGACTTCAGAGCCTCTTAATCAAATCCTGGTCACTTTACGGGCTGTATTTTGGTCACTGCCTTGTCAGCAGGGAGTTGATCAGAGCCTTTGAGCTCTGCATTTTGATCCTGGTGGATCTGGTTTTCCCAGGAAAGCTGGCCACAGTGGTTTCTGGGTAGAGCCCCTCTGGGAGCTGAGCTGGTGGGGTTAGGTGTGGGTGGGCAGTGTGGTGTGGTTGTAACCGGTGTTGCCCTGCTGTTAACTCTTGCAGCCCTCAGCATGTACCATGGCTATGGGTTCGTGCAGTATGACCGTCTAGAAGATGTCCAGGCCGCTCTGGACGGTGAGAAGGGCCGACTTTATAAAGGGTATAGATTAGGTAAGGAAAACTGCTCCACGCTTTCCTGACCCCAGCATGCGTTTGGGAGAAAGCAAGAGGGCCTTTGTGTTAAAGCTGTTTGAACCTTGCCTGGCGTTAGTCTGAAATCACTTTGACTCAGGACAGATTTGCCTCCCGAGTTCCTGCAGTGCAAGTTCACCTTGCTGCCTGGGTCTTACTCCAAATTTTTATGTGTTAGTATTTGAGAAGCTCTGTTACCCTTTGTAAGAAAATGTGCAACAAGTAAACCCTGGAAAATGATCCTTGAAAGCTCCAGCAGAGTTTGATAATGTTTGTAAACTAAAACTGGGCTTCATTTGAGCTGCTCAGAGGAATTGGTCACAGCACTCAGTGGCTGGTTGGATGAGTAACCTTAACTCGGATTTTTTTCCCCCATGTGGAACCAGCCTGTTAAGCAGTGCTATAAATACTGGCTACTTTAAAAAGGACATTTTCATAAAGATGAAGATAATTCTGCTGAGTATGCTGGGAGCTGACTTAAATGGAAATGAATGGTTAGAAATCCACACGTAATCTTCTAAATGCAAGGGAAAAAATTACTTTGAAGTAAGCCTGTGCTAATTTGAAGAAAAACAGTTTGACGTAGAAAAGAATGAAAGGAGCAATAAATAGTATCCTGTGGGAAGGTGTGTGTACAGCAACAAATTACAAATAGGAGCCTGGAGATAGAACTGGAGATAAATAGACAAGGAGGGTAGAAGGATACAAGAAGAAACGATGTCCAGCATTGTCCAAGTATAGAGACTTAAACAGGAACAAATGCTTTAGAAGCTGAGGGGTAACTGACTGGAAATGATAAAAATTCTAACTGGAGAGGACCTGTTAATGTTTCTGCTGTCTGTTTTTGAAGAGGCAGAAGGTGCGTTTAATGTAATTCCCATTTCAGTGGTAAAAAAGCAGCTGCCAAAACTAGACCTCTCAAAAGAATTGTCATCTGTGAGGCTCAGTGCAATGCAGACCTGCCAAGGCTGTTACTGGTGTTTTTCCACAAGCCTTGGAAAACTAGGGAGTTTCCAGGGAGCCAGCAGAGTGCTGCAGGTGAGCCAATAGGCAGCGTAAATGGGATGAGCCTGATATCAGAGCCTGGAAACAGAGGGATTCTTTCACCTGACACTAATGAGAAGGGAATTGATTAATGCCAATCAAAATAAATCTTGTATAACTGACACTTAAGGTACTGCAAGCTCTATGGCTGGAAGTGATGGTGTTGATGTACAGGTTGTTATAAGGTGTTTGAATTTTTTTTTTTTTAAGAAATTAGAACAGTTAAAAACAACAGGGTTAAACGGATTTCACATGAATCTCAGTGTAACGTAGATGGAGTCTCTCAGTGCTTTGAGCAGTGTGCTACAAAAGCTGATTCCTAGCCATACAGTGCTTTTATAAGTGACTTGGAGAGAAAATATTTTTTTAAAAAGAGAATGAAATAATGAAGATTGAGTCACCGATGGTGAAAGGATCTGGACTTCTTAAGCTGGATGCGGACAAACCTGAGCTGTCAGCGAAGCCAAAAGGGAAGGTCTGTGCCCAGTCAGTGCTTTGGTCATCCTTGGCAGGAATTCAGGCATTCACACAGGAGTGTGAGCAGGGAGGTTTTGGTACCTGTGGGGTTTTACTGCTGGAATATGGCGTTTGTTTCTGGTTTACCTGGTTCAAAAATGGATAATGCTAAATTGGAGAAGCCTTGGGAAATCCTGCCAGAGGTTTAGAGCTAAAGAGGAAGGTGTGATGCGATCTGTGTTACGGACGTGGAGATCAGGGAGTTTCAATCTAGTAGGCATAGGTTTGCCAGTTCCTTAAATGGGAATAAATAGTTTTCTTTAACAGGAGAGTAATTGGCTTCTGGAGTAACTTATTGGAGCTGTGGTGATTTATGTGCTCTGAAGACTTGAATTGGGTGTTTTGCTGAAAGATAAGCATTAGTTCAATGCCACTTGAGGTAGGAATGTGATTCCAGAAACTCCTGTCACCTGTGTTTGTTCAGAAGGTTACACTGTGTGATTATAGTGGCTTTGTCCTCTCAAAATCCTACAGGACAGAAGACTTTTTGTTTGGGTTTTTTCCCTGAAGTTTTGTGAGTGTTCATATACTTTATTTGTAAATGCTGTTGGCATTAAATAAAGCGTTATTAAATCTGTTCATTTTGCACGAAGGAAGGATCCCTGTCAAAGGTTGGTTTTTTTTCCTTTTAGTAATATATTTTTGTGCAGATTTAAATACTTTTGTTTGAAAGAAATGTATGGTATTAAGTGTAAAAATCATAATAGGTTTCTGCAATGGCATCTTAAAGCGGAAAATAAAAATAATCTTAAACCACAGAAAGCACCTAGTGTCTTGCTTAAAGATAACACTTTAAGGGGGAAAAATTATCAACTGAAATATAAATGCAAGGAGAACAGTTACATCAGCTGTGCAGCCTGAGTATTAAATATAATTGCTGATAACACGATAGAGTAAAAGGTTTGGGGAGAGTTTAACTCCAGTGTAGCATTAAAAAAGTATTTCCACAAATCCACAGAAGTGTTTTCCTATCTTTAATGAGTAAAGCTAACTAGAGAATAAATGTCCTTCAGATGTAGTTTGTGACAGAAGGTGCTGCAGCCGTGTCTGATCCTGGAGAGATACTTTGGGATCTTGTGAATGTTTTTCTGTTGTGGTTGTAGTTAATGTTCAGATTGTACTCACTTCTTCCTCTCCTCTCCTTCAGAAAGGGAACATGCTACAAAATTAGCAAAAAATTAGACCACCTTAATTCTAATTTTAATCTTGAAAATAACAAAGGCTAGTTTGTGAGGTTACAGAAGATATTAAGACTGAGTCTGCCTGAAGACGTTGTGGCATGTTTATTCTCTTTCAAGGGCTTTGAAAGTAGTTAATGCAAACAACTCATGAGAAATGTTGTTGATAGATTCTGAGGGAGCAGATAGGGCCTAGGTTTGGTTTGTTCCTTTCCTTAAAAGGCTCTCGGTAAAATGTCCGAAGTCACTTCTGTTTGCTCTTGCCCCCCTCCAGTGCATTCTGTCATCTCCAGTCAGCTGTCACGGGAGACTTTGTTTCTTAACAGTAGAACAGTTGTGGGTCCCTGCCAGTCTGGGCAACTTCACTTTTGCTGGTTGAGGACAAAACTCTGTTTCTTCAGCTCTCCTACTTCTTTGTGTTTCACTTCATGGTGTTTTTCACAGAGATGTTCGGAAGCCAACCAATTTTCAAATTTCTGATCTGTTGCCTCAGGTTGCATCATGTTAACAGTGCTGTTTTGAATGCACTACATTGACTTCATAAGGAGCTTGTGCTTCAGGCTCCCTGATCCCTTTTCTCATTGGTGGGGGCTGTGCACCTCAACTGCTGCAGTCCCCTGGAAGGCAGTTGCATGTGCCACTTGAGAACCCTTGGATTATTTTCAGCAAGGGTACTGGCATGCTGTGTTAACAGGACTGGCTTTGAACTTGAGACTAATGCTGGCCATCATTCCTTTCTCAGAGGTTTTCAGACTCTGCTTTTTCTCCTAGAGTCCATGAGTCACTTTCTGCTTGCTCATAGACTGCAGAAGAAAGAGGTTCTCTTATGGAATGAAGAGTCTGGATATAGGCCTGAAGTTGCAGGGTTAAAACTTCAGCCTAAGCTGTCCACCCTATTTTGAAGTCAGAGGAATCTATGAAATTTGCATTATGTTGTACTATCTAAACTTAATAAAAAATTGTCAAAGTGACAATGTCTCTCTGCTGAATGGATTTTCTTGCACCATCTGGATGTTGTTGAGCTTAAGTTGCTTTCATTTGAATTGTGCTGATGATCTTTTTTTTGTTTCATAGCATTGAACAGATGGGTTGATTATTCTTTACAGATATTAATAAAGCAGTGGAAAGAAGAAATATGAATAAGGCTTCATCAAGGTCCAGTCCACCACGAAGGTAAAGTACCTGGAAGGAGTGAGTTATACTAGGAATTCAGGCCGTCAGGGCATGAGCCCAGTGGCCTGTGCTAAATGTCTGTGTCTCTTCCCTACCGTCACCTCCAGTCCTGAGATGACTGCTATACCTCTGAGAGCCCTTCTGGCTCTGACACCTCAGGAGACATGAGGGAAACCTCATGTCTGCTGCTGTTACTGTGGCCAAGCTTTAGGTTTTGCAGCACAGGCTGTAAGACACTTGTGAGGAAGAGTACACTTGATGTCCAGCATCGGAGGAGTCAAGGCATATCTGGAGAATGCTTCGGGATCTTGCCTGTTGTGATGTGGAAAGCTTCCAGTGTTGGAGTGAGACTGGAAAAGAGGACGTGAACAAAGGACAAGACAGAGCAAAATGTCTTCTGCGCCTGTGCTTGTGTTGGCTGGAGCCACCACAGCCTCCTCTGTGCTGTGCAGTCAGACATGTACCCTCCAGCTTCTGGTGTCCCACCCCTCGGTGGGCACAGCATGTGCATCTCCCACACCTTCTCTGTGTGGGAAGTCACAGGCAAGGGTAGAAGACACGGAATGACCTGTCACTGGAGGACTACTTCAGTTTCCTTTCCACAGCTTTACTAGGGAACACACAAAGACATGCTGTGATACAGTTTACTGTAAGGCATCCACCCTGTGCGCCTCCTCTGTAAAGTTTTCCACACAAAGGAGTGGTTCTTGTTGAACTTGAAGGTTATCAAGCTCCCACGTGTCTGATGTGCTTTACTAACTTGACCTGTTAAATTACCAAAGGTGAGAAAAAAGTGATTACTAGCAAGACATCTACACAAAAAAAAAAAATGGCCCAGAGAATGAGTAGCTTCAGTTCTTGGCACCATTTAGGTTTCTTATGTCCTGCACTTACAGGGCCAAATGTGCCTGCAGAGGCCAGCACGTGGGTGTCAGGCCCAGGAGGTGCTTTGAGCACACAGCTGGGGTTCCTGTGACGGGTGCAGCAAGCCTTGGGACTGGCAGGTGAGCTCTGTGCTGGTGTGAGCTGATGGCCTGTCTGTGGCCTCAGTGTCATTGACAGTACCACACAGCACTGCCAGAGTCAGGGGCAGGTGCCTGTGCCAGGAGCGTTGGTCCTTGGACCCCGCTGCAGAGGGACAAGCTGCAGGCACAGATGCCATGGGCATGGGAACCTGTGTCATGCTTGGGTGTGTGAGATGTTCATGTCATAACCCAAAGGATCACAGGAGGGGTGTGAGCCATGGTGCTCCAGGTGCCAGGCTGGGGACTAGGCTGCTGCCTTGGCTGCTGAAGGCTTTGGTGCTGCTGTGACAGGCGCTGGACTCCAGCTGCCGCTGCAGACACTGTGGCTGTCCCATGTGATTAGCACCAGGTCCCAAGCAGTACTGTAGGTATGAGTGGCCATCAGGTCACTGTCATCAAGTCCTGGGCATGGCTGTGGATGATGGACTCTGGACCATGCTGTGGCCTGGGAACAGCAGCTGCCACAGGCAACAGAGTCCCAGTCAGGCGTGGTCAGTGGTGCCCACGCTGCAGGAGTCAGACCATGGTGACCTAAGTGGGGAAGCAGAAGGAGCCGTATCTTCGTGCTGCTGCCTCCCTCAAACAGGACAGCCATGAGAACCAGTGGACCTGTGCCACATCTCTACTTCTGTTGCAGTTCTGTGTTGTTCGTTCCAGATCTTTTTGTCTCTGCGGATAATGAATGTGGCCTGCTCTGGTCACCCCTACTCCGGCTGGAATAAACATCATATGCCAAACAATTCCCCTGCATCTGGCTGTTTTGCTAAGTGGTCTCACAGCTAAGGAGAGATCAGTTACTCAGTATCCATTAGAACAAGTCAGAAGTTTCCCTTGAGCTTCTGCCATCAGTCATTGTAGGTTTGGGGGGAAGGGAACCGTGATGTGTCTCTCTTGGGATGTGGTATCAGTGGCGAATTTGCCTGGCCAAGAGGCTGAGAGAGTTTTCACTTGTTTGTCTGCAAATACAGTGTGTCTCTTACAGGAGGAGGCTATTTATGCTCTTGATGACAACTCTAGTTTGTCCCAAAGTCTGGCTTGTATCTGACATGCAAACAGAGAACACCAACACTCCAGCGTGTCCCCAGCATAACGGGGTGTCTGACACAAACTCTGCTCCTCCATCTCCTTCCTGTCCACTCTGCCTGACACTGAACTTGGGCACATCCAGCTCTCTGTTCTCTCCAGGTGGCCACTACGTGACTGCATTGGATGCAGACTTACATTCTCCTTGTCTTTCTTAAACTCAGTTAGGCTGATTGAGAACTGTAAAAGCCTGTCAAGTTTGAGAAATAAAAAGATTCAAAAAGCTGGTTTTTTTCCTGATGGTTGTCAGTATTTGGGGGAAAGAATATTCCAAACGCATGAAGCTGAGCGGTTTCTCTGCAAGTCTTTTTATATTTGGCTTTGACTACAGTGATGTCTTTTTCTGGAAAACAGAATACAACCTTGAAAAAGCCTTACTGCTTTGGGAAAAGATGAAGACTGAAACATTATTCTTCCCTACTTCTGAAGACTGTACAGTACAAAGTCTGAATGAGACAGATCATTCAGATCAAACAGAAAAGCCTTTTGCGGCTGCTGAGGATGCAGTGCTGGTTGGGTTCAGTACCCGCTTAACATGGGGCATCATAAATATAAGACTGGCTTTCTACAAGAATATTCCTCAAATCCAGGACACGGCAGTAGCTGTCATTGCTTCCTGTCAGCAGCACAAACCCAGCCGCAACGTGGAACCTGCAGCGTCTTTGGTCACAAGCTGCTCTCTTTTTAATCATATGCCAATAATGGTTTTTCTGGTGTTCTGCTGTCTCTGACAAATGAATTTAATGGATCCCTTGAACACTCCTGGCTACCACGTGTTTGTGGGTATTAGCCTACATCACCTTAAATTCCCTCAAAGAATTCGAAAAACTTATTTGATGGATGTTCTGTGGCTGACAGAGCCATAGAGGACAGAGGCCTTGAAATGGTGGTTTCTGAAGTGCCTGTTCACTTCTTTGACAGGTGCTCTTCACTTTTAATGATACTCCATTGTGGAGCTTTCTGGGTCTTATTTGGCTGCGATGAAGATGAGAATTAAGAACCTTCTCCATATGGGTTTTGGGCAATTTTTGTTATTGTGGGATAGGAGGGAGGATTCAGCTGCTGAGAGATGGGTCTCTTTTGCACCTCAGGTAAGAGATGTAGGGGTAACCGTACTGGAATTGTTAGCAGGCTAATGGAATTTCCTTGGTGTTTTCCTCAGAGAGCCATATACCTACGGGGATGGCCGAGATGCCAGACGCGACCGCTCCCCTCTTCGGGGGAGCCCACGGAGAGACCCCAGAGATGGCAGGGATGGCAGGAACGGGCGAGATGCCAGAGACGCTCGAGACATTCGAGCTAGAGACATGCGTGATGCCAGAGACCACAGGGACCCACGGGACCTGCGAGACCCGCGGGATATCAGGGATCCAAGGGACTTGCGGGACCCACGCGATGTTAGAGATCTTCGTGATCCACGAGAGCCACTGTATGATCGATACAGGGATCCACGGGATATGAGAAATGCACGAGATATGAGGGATCCACGGGATATGAGAGACCCTCGGGACCCTTTGTACAGGTAAACTCCATGGGATCATATTTACCCAAACATTTCTATGGCATTTCTACCGCACCGGCTGCACTGGTTTGAGTGGTGTCACGTGTTTAAGGAAATGGCCCTGGCTGGGGAGAGTTGTCCTGTGGGGAGTGGGTGGGTACCTCAGATACGAAACTTGGGGAAGGCCTGTGTGTGGTGCACGGGTCAAAGTCACTGCCTGAGATTGTGCTGGAGCACAGAAACCTTTGCTGTCTTTGTGAATGTTGCAGACGAGATGAATCTTACGACCGTTACCTGCGCCTTGAGGACTATTATCGGCGCAAGGATGACTCCTACTATGACCGCTACAAGGACCATTTCGATAGACCGCCGATGAATTCAGAGGGTGAGTGCCCGTTGCACTTTAGTGGGAGGGTGCAGGGGTGCCAGAGTGCCGACCTCGTGGTGTTCTGTGCCCCTCTGAGCAGGTTTAAAGGGCATCACTTGTTCTGTCCCTGCGGCTCGTTTCAGACCGCCTGAAGCGTGAGGAGCGGCGCCGGGAGGAGCTGTACCGTCAGTACTACGAGGAAATCAAGAGACGTTTTGATGCAGAGAGACCTGTGGATTGTTCTGTGATAGTGGTGAATAAACAGACAAAGTAAGAAAACAGTTATAACCAGTTCTGTTATTGCATGGTAGAAGAGAACAGATTTAAACTTAGTCCTGACTTGAGGCTGTTTGATGTATGGGTTACTCTCGAGAAATGTGGCTTCAGAGTCCCCAGAAAGCTACAGCTCCTTGTTGCTCTTCTGAGAATATATGTTGACGAGATGAGGAAATCTTGTATCTTGTGCTTTGCATTTGTTGTACCTTCTCCTCATACTTTTCTACCTACTCTTCATATCAGCCTGTCATGAGAGGTTGTAGGGGCCTGTACTTGCTATTCCTGAGTAGCATGTTGTGGAATTTAGGAATATCTGCCCATCAGCTGATAGTGCAGAGCAGGGGTCAGGGTGGATTGGTGGGTGCTTGTTCTGACCTCCTGGCAGGTTGGTTCCTGGGCCAGACACCAGTCGTTGCTTTTGGTCCAATGTGCAAGGAATACAAAAGCACTGCTGAAGGCAGTCGTGGATGGTATCAAAAGCAAGTGTAAGGTGTAACTGTAACCAGGGCAATCTCTTATGGCAGTTTAAGTACTTACTGAGTACTGAGTTACAGGGCGGGCACTGTGGTGGTGGCTGGGGGTACACCTGGTACAGCAGGGGTGGGCTGTAACCATGGCACCAGTCTGATGTCTGTATCTTTAAAATTAAATATGCTGAAGGATAGCAAATGCATAAATAAATCATAGATCTGGCTTGGACTCTGAAGAAAATATTTTTCAGGGGAAAGTTAGAGCTCTGTCTCCTTAGCCCTTCAGAGAAAAGATCAAGAGTTGCTTTTCTTGAACTTTGCTGTATCTGGGGGGCAGAATGAGACAGCTGGCACTCACCTCACCTGCTGGTACAAAGCAGAGCAGGAAATGGGAACAGAAGAAGCAGTGAAACTAGAACTAAACTTCTGTGATTTGCTTTTAATGGCGTTGATGATCTATTGGAACAAATCTTGAGAGGAAATTCTAGATCCTTTATCCTTTGCTGTCTAAAAGTCTTTGAAAGATACTCTAGTAGACCATATGCTATTGTGCTTGATGCAAGGAGAAATTTTTTTTGTTCCAGAGGATTGGCTTAATATCTGAGAATCCTTTTGGTTTGTAACATCTACAAACCTTAAGAGTTGGAGCATATTAATAAATATGGGGTGTTGAAACACTGATGTTATAGACCTGTTGAAAGATGACTCCTGAATGCCTTAGATAGACAATTGTTGTACTTGGAAACCTTACAAAACAATTGGTTGTAGGGGGTGCAGTTTTGGTAACCATTACAGTGTTTGCCTCCCAAACCAGTAGCTGTTCTGTAGGTTGGCTGCTCTGCTCTGTTCCCCTTGGACCTCTGCAGGCATAAATTTCCTCCCTTGAAGAGTCCAGTTTAAACACATGTATGTGCAAACAAATTTATAATAGTGTAAATCCGTTTGCAAACACTCTTTCTCAGCTAAGCTAAGCCTTGATTTGTAATTGATTTCAGTTAAACTGAAATTACTGTTTCAGATCAGAATAAGAACTTCTGTATTACTGCAGTGGGATTGCTTTAGTACTGTCCTGGTAAACACTACCAAGGTGGGCAAATCATCAGAAAAGCAAATCTGACATGGTGGAGAGGGTGAATGTGCCGTGGTTCCTGTTTCTGCGTGTGACTGACTTGTTAAACTTCGTTTTGTTTGCTTTGCTTTGTTTCAGGGAGTATGCAGAGTCAGTGGGGCGGAAGGTGCGGGATCTGGGCATGGTAGTGGACTTGATCTTCCTCAACACAGAGATGTCACTGACACAAGCCCTGGATGATGTGAGCAGAGGAGGGTCTCCTTTTGCCATTGTCATCACCCAGCAGCATCAAGTTCACCGCTCCTGCACTGTTAACATCATGTTTGGCACCCCACAAGGTACTGAGGTCTCAGTAGGCTGGGAACTGCATGGTCACTCTGAACCTTTCTTTCAGGCAGAATCACACAGGAGAAAGTTCATCCTTGCTGTCACATAAGTAGTTATTAATGGTTCAACACCGTGTCATAAATGTATCATTATTTACAAGCTCCCATAATACTCTATTTGCCCTTTATCAAAAGGATTCTCGGATTCTTGCCAAGAGGAAGTCTCAGTTGTGCTCTTGGCTCATAACACTGCCAGCCTTCATGTCTCAGGGCAAGCCATGGTCCCCAGTGTTAGAAATGGCTGCACTGCTCTGGGAGATCTCTGAGTAATAATCCAACCTCAGTCTATCACGTGTTGCTCTCAAAGGGATCCTGTTTGGAATGTGACAAATTACAAAACAGATTTTAAAATCAAATGTGATTTAGTAAAGATTTGGTCATGGGAGAGATCTGATAATGAAACTGGGAAGAGTTATAAAAAGATAGAACTACAAAGTGTTTTGGTATAAGTGCTCCATGTTTTTACAGCCATTCCACTTGTCACATTAGTTTCCATCTTGGGCCAGTTTGGTTATTGCATGAGGGTGGGTATAGGTATTAAAAATGCCTCTTACGAATGCGACCTGGGAAAGCAGCCTTTGCTCTGTTTATAGGCCTGTTCACATTCTCTGTCTGCACAGGTGACTGGTTTGACTGAAGTTGAGCTTTCAAAGGTTACTTCTCCCTTACTGTGTTTCCAGGTTGTGTTCTGTGAGTTCATCAGGGAGAGGAAATGTCTGAGTGCAGTCAGGGTTTTGTGTGTGTGCTCTCTGACTGGAGAAGCCCGATTTCTTTTAACATCAGATGCAGGTGTGATAGGAGGGTTCCCTCATTTGCTGCAGAAGCACAGCTCATGCACACTGTCACAGGGGTTTCCACTGCCCATGGTTTTAACTCTTAACTCCTTTGGTTTAACACCTGTTAAACCTCTGGCGGGAGGCCAAAGCTGCTTTTCTGCACTGGATCTGCCAGTGTATCAGACCTGATGGGAACCCCAGTCATGAGCTCATCCACAGCTCATTCTGGAGATTAAATATGCTCACTTGAACTGCTCAAGGCCACCTTTCCCAGCACGTTTGTTTCAGGGGACTCTTTCACAGCTTGTGCAAAGCCTAATGTGGAAATTAACCCCAGTTCCCTGTTAGGTGAAAAATTTTGGCAGGATTTGATGTTCTGCGGGTGTGAAAAGTGCCCTGCCCAGAGCTTTGGGCACTTTTTGGAAGGTAAAGGCTCTTTTGATCTCCCTGCTTAAATCTGTGTTCAGGGGAGTGTTTGCATTGCCTCAAGGCCCATTGTTGGAATCGGGCATTTTTTACTGTATCACAGAAGAACTTGCTTGTTGGCCAGAAAGTTCCCCCAGCTGCACATGCACATTAAGGCATTGGCAGTACAGAAACAGAAGTATTCCCTTGGTGGTCTTCCTCTGGGAAGCCTGTAGCCTTCAGAGGGCAAGTTTTAGGTCTCTCCAAGGGTTTAGCAGTAAAATGACTGGGACCATCCTCAGAGCACTGAGGATTTCTATGAGAGGTAGAGGGAGCTGCTTTCCCTTTCAACTGGCAAAAGGCAAGAAAGACATTTCTGGGATGACAGGATGTCTCCTTTAAGAGCCCTCACCTGCAGAAGGAAAGGCTGGCATTGCTGGACCATAGCTGTGGGCCTTTTGTTGGCTTTGGAAATGTGATTGTTTCCGTGTGCCTGGGAAGTTCCCGTGTCTGCACCCACATTCACTGAGCGGTGCCTGTCACTGGCTGGGCTGTGGTGCCGGGCAGGAGGAAAGGCACCTCCGTCAGTGTCGCTTCAGGTCACTCAGAGCGTTTCTTTCCTTGTGCAGAACACCGCAACATGCCCCAAGCTGATGCCATGGTGCTGGTGGCAAGGAATTACGAGCGCTACAAAACAGAGTCGCGGGAGAAGGAGCGTGAGGAGATTGCCCGGCAGGCTGCCAAGATGGCAGACGAAGCTATCCTGCAGGAGCGGGAGCGCCCACCCTCCATGGAGGAGGGTGTCAGAGGAGGTCACCCTCCCGGAATCCAGGCTCTCTTGAACCTGCTGGCTGACAATCGCTACCTGACTGCTGAGGAGATGGATAAAGTCATTAATTACCTGAGAGACCGGAAGGAACGGATGCTGCGAGGCAGCACTGACTCTCTGCAGGGTGAGTCTCTTGGCCTCAGATAAGGTTTATCGTGTGGTTTGGGACCCTTGGGGCTGGGGCAGGAGAAGAGTGCTGGGACTGCAGGAGGAATCTGGAAGCATAATTTTACTGAGATGTCCTTTGAAGTGCTGAGACTTTTCAGAGTTTTCATGTGGAAGACCTTTTATGTTGGGTTCTCTCATGGCAACCATGGAACTGCCATAAGTGACTGGGCTGCTACACTCAGTTCTGCAGAGTGGTTTAGGTTCCCACAGCTGTGCAGCTCTGATTGGAGGGTGGGTGTTCACTGATGCTGTGTCTTTGGCAGCTGTTTCACTGGTTTTCTTTAGATGCCCCTTCAAGGGCATTTGCAGAGTTTTAACCATCTTTTCTTTCTTTCCCAGCACCCATGACAAGACAGCCTTTGGGGGCACCTACGGGGTCATCAATGGGTAGTCAGTCCAGCCTTCCAAGCTCTCAAGCTCATCAGGGTTCACAGCCTCTGGTCTCCACTCCTTCTGTTCCAGTGTCCTCTTCTAATCCTCAACAGGAGCTTCAAGCAAAAATCCTCAGTCTCTTCAACAGCGGGGCGGCAGCGGCAGCAGCTGCCGTGGCAAACAGCAGTCCCGCGGCCCCCGCGGGCTCTGCAGGAAGCGCTCCCAACCAGAACTTTGCTAACATGGCCGGTGGGCAGCCCCGGCCACCACAGATGAGTGCTGGAAATTTAAACCAGGCTCAGCAGAGATTGCAGACTCCAAGCACGCAGCTTCCTGCTCTCCCAGGCCCTTCGAGAAATGCAGGTCCAAGACCTGGGGCTCCTCCGCCACCTCAGCCACTCTATGGTCAGCACCAAACCCGCCTCCCTGCGCCTGGCAATGTGCCCGCTCAAAGGCCAGTGTCTTCTGGTATCAACTTTGACAACCCCAGTGTACAGAAAGCCTTGGACACCCTCATCCAGAGTGGTCCTGCACTCTCCCACCTAGTGAGCCAAACTGTGGCCCAGGGGCGAGCAGGGTCCTCAGCCCCGCAACCGATGGGTTCCTACCAGCGGCACTATTAGAGCTGAGCTGTCAGGCCCATTCCCCTTCCCTTTGCCATTCCATACTTGTAGCTGTTTAAGGAGTCTCCCATCCTTGACCCGGGACAGATGCCCTGGACATGCATGTCCTCTCTGCTCTGGTGAGAGCATACCCCCCCATAGCATTGCTGTCGACGGTTGCTGGTGCTGCCCTCCCTCTCCTTGATCTGGTTAGCAGTGTTTGGAGCAGAATGCTCAGTTTTTTCTGCAGCACAATGTGCTGAGCCACATTGCATCGTTGGTTGTCTTGTCCCGTGCCAGATGCTGCTGCAATATCAATCCTGCTGCATTTTCCTCACTCCCAGCACATGGTGCACCTTCCCATGGAGGTGCAGTCTGGGCTCACTGAATGGTCTCAGTGTAGTTTTGGGTCAGTGGTTTTAAGGAACTAGGGGACTGAACAGAGAGTCATGCTGATGGGCCTTGGACACCCAGCGCTGTGAAATGGGCACTACTTTTCTTTGGATTTCTTTTTATTTTTCTTTTTTTTTTTAATGGCATATAAGCCAGTTGGAAAATACAGCGATGGCACTAGCATCCAAAATGGTGAAACACGTCTGACCACTGCTCAGTAACCAGGACTGTGCCGTGCAGTCCGTCCACTGCTCACCGTCCCTGTCCCAGCGGGGAGGCAGGTGCTCCTCACCTTGCCCAGCGCAGGTCTGCAACACAAGAGCTTCCAGCTGAGGCAGAGATTTCAAAGGGTCTGTCAGTTTTCCTACAGCAAGTCATCAATGTTAAGATCAATCTGTTAAATTTGATGTGTAAGTTTCCTTTTCTTACAATCTTTGGGACGGTTGTTAGTGTAGCTCAGCTGCAGCCATGTTGATCTGCTGCTGGCCTTCCCCTGGGAGTACTTGACACCAGGTACTGGGGAGAATGCTGCTCTCTGAAACCTCACCTTGCTGTCGATGGCTGTTCTGTTCACCTGAGGAAGAGAGGCAGTGCCAAGATGCAATACCATGATTTTATACATTTTTGCAATGCTTTGGTAGCTGCGGTGGACAGTGGAGTGGATAATCAGACAGTGATTCTTCACCGTGTTTTTAACGAGTAACATACTTTGATACCAGAATACAAAACATCTCTTAAATGTGTGGAGCTCCCTGTAATAGCCTTCTTGGAGTCTGTGGGCTTCCTGCAGGGAACTGAGAGACCCTGAGGAAGCAGAGGATTTACTTTGTCCCAGGTGGTTTGTGTTGTAGCATTTATTTTCTCTCTGTGCTGTTAACAAGAGAACATTACTTTCTAATAAAAGGCCTGAAAAATTATTTGTTGCATTTTTTGACACTTAAATTCTCCTGGAATATGTTATTCACTGTGTTTGCTGTTACTCTCCGCTCCTGATAAGTTGTGTTGGATACTGCTCCGAGCTGCATGGTGAGTGGAATGTGTGGTGACTTCACTGGAACCTGCTGTAGGATCGTTGGTGCTGTGTCAGTGTATAACACCTTGGCCTTAGGGACCTCCCAGGTTCTTGCTCTCACACAGGACTGGGATGATCCTGGGCAGTGTGTCAGGTCAGGGGGCAGCACATGGCAGAGCTGGCAGGAGAGGCCCAGAGCCTCCAGCAGCCATGGTGGGAGGGGCAGGTGAGACTGGCCCATGTCAGTGCCGCAGCTGCTGTGTGTGATCAGGGCTGCAAGTCCCTGTGCCTTCAGCACCGGTGTCCCGTGGCTTCATGCTGCTGTCATCACGCAGCCTGAATCTGGACGGTGGTCTGTCTGTCTGCCATCCCTCCTCCTGTCTCTGTTAGACCCCTTCCTGCACCTCTACAACCCCACAGCCTGGTAAAGCACCTTTGCTGGGCTGATCAGAAATTGTAAGGTGAAACGTGGGAGCTGCGACCCTTGGGAGAGGCTGTTCTTGTGTTTTCTTCCTCTGCAATCTGCTGCTCCATGTCATGCCCAGGCTTGCCTTGTGTTACAGAAATGGTGCAAAATAGTTGTGGAGACCTGGAAGCAAGTGAAAAGTCCCTGTGCAAGTAGTGAAGGGTGTAATAAAATCATTTATTGCATTTTGTGCAGACAGGAGTCTAGAAAAATGAATACAGGTAAAGCAATAAAGCAGTTAACAGGGAGCATTCAACAGCTGAGGAGCCACTCCTCCATGAACACCTGCACAGAGAACACGGGGTCTGCACCGAGGCGGCCTAATGCACAACACTGAAACGCGCACAGAAATTAAATGCAAGCCTAATACTTCTTTTTTTTGGTTTGCAACCTGTTTTATTTACAAGGTTTTAAACTTAATTGCATTGCTCTGCACACAGATTCTCTAAAACACAAAGCATTCTAGGTCACTACATGTCTATTGAAATATTGCACTCGAATAAAAGTCACTTGAATGGACGGAGAACATCTAGCTACAGTGATTAAAAGAGTATTGAATGAACCGACTTCGTGATAACATTCATAACAAATATATTGCACATGTAGCACAGAAAGTGTTGTAACCAGCAAGTCTCAGACCTTTCGGTCTTTGCTAGTTTTTAGTCCTGCTACACAGAGGAGGGTCTTGACTCTACTAGTGCAACTCTTGCCCTTGTGCGATCTCTTGTCCTTCCTCTCATCCAGCCATGGACCAGCACCCGCCCAGGCTGGATGCTGCCTGTGCCTCATGTCCCTGCTGCCCTGTGGCTCACTGCTTGTGCTGCGTGGTGGCCACAGCGACCTGAGCTGCCCCTGCCACTTGTGGGGGACAAGGGCTGCTTGGCACTCCCACAGCAGGGACTAGAGCACTCGCCACCAACGCCGTTCGCTGACTGAACACTCCCTGTCTGCTGCAGCCACGCTCCAGCCCACCCTCCCACGGGTCGTGCAGATCAGTGCTGCTCCCAGCAGCAGCCTGCCTGTCAAACAAACTGGGGAGGGGGTCAAGACCTTCCTGTCTGGAACAAAAACTGGACGGTGTCTGCGCATGTGCCAAGAAGGAACTTGCATGTCTACCAGAGGAGGACACTGTCTTCACCACGGTGGAGCGGCAGAAGGGTGCTCCATGGGGAAACTGAACACTCACAGAGGCCAAACGTGCAGGGCTGGGTTTGTAAACTAACATGCAGTGCTGTCTGCTAAAACTGGCCCTCTCCAGACGACGGCGAGGGAACGCGCTGTGGAAACCAGCTCCTGTCTTGCCACAGCCAAACTCCCTGGCAGGGTTGTGGGGGCAGCCCTGGCTCTGTCCAGAGCTGTGCCCCTGTTCTTGCTGGAGGATGAGGAAGGGGAAATAGTGATGGAAAGGGCTGGCCTTCCTGATCCCTGGCAGAGCCGAGACCTCGGGGTGGAAGCAGTGCTGAGGGGAATGGGATCCACTGGCGATGCTGGGGGGATGAAGCAAACTTCTCAGAGGAGAAGCATTCCCTGTACCTGCGGCCAGTGGAAGAGCCCCTCATGTGATGCTGCGAGGGTGGATGCTGCCTGCAGCCTCAGCAGAGGCTGTGTTTAACCTGCGTCCTGCCCTTGGCACTGACCTGCGGGAGCAGGAGGGGACCAGGCTCAGTTCCTCAGGCCCAGCAGGGCAGCATCCAAGGGGCAGTTAGGGGGCAACTTCAGGGAGTATGGTGGCATCTTGTGAAGAGGCAGAGCAGCTGGCAAGCGTTTGAGGCCAAACAACGCCGTGCTAGCACATGAGCTGTGTGGGCGGGCTGCTGTGCCTCCCATGCTGCTGCCAAGGTACCTCAAATAATTTTGGGAGGTTGGAAACAGCACGTGAGCTCATGTATGCTGGTGTAGGGCCAGCTCCAAGGGGCAGAGCAGCTAGACACTGGCAGATCCTGGTTCCCATGGGCTGTCTTCCCCAAAGCTAAAGGAACTTTTCACTTGCAAACTCCTGCCTGCTCTTCCCACAGTTCCCAGGTGGCTGAGGCAGCAAAAGGATCTGAGAGTGCTGCCCTGCACATCAGCACTGTTTGTCAGCCCCGGGCTCCTGTGCTGAAACCAGGTCTCAGCTCAGCCTGACAGTCTCCCTGTAAACGCTGAGCTCCCCATGCCCGTGGGACTGCCTTCCACAGCAGCATCTGTGACATGGACCTGCAGCCATGCAGGCAGCTGAGCTACCCTGGCAGAAAGTCGGGCTCTGGCTGGGACTGCTGCTGGAGACAAGGGAGGCACTTTGGGAGTGATGGAAATGTAGGAGCAAGGTATGAGCAGGCACAGATGTGCAGCTGGGGCTTGGTTTTAGTCTAGGAGTGTGTCCAAGTAGTATCTTAAAGCAAAAGGAAAAAGAATTTAAAATCCAACATCAAAAAACCCACCGCTTTTTATCGAAGCATCCCCAAATAGCTTTGGCCTGGACTTGAAGAAGTAGAAGAGTTCTGCAGAGGGAGTGGGGGCTGAAGCGTCTGGTGCAGAAGGGGTTTCCTACTCTCAGTGAGGCAGGAGCCAAGGTTGGCAGGGGGATGGGTGGGCAGCGGGCTGGGACGAGTCAGGACTGCCTGTGCCAGGCAGGAGGCAGCTGCTGCCCAGCAGACACCCGTGGGGATGCTGCTGCAGCACCCACTCCCTTTGCACCTGCTGCAGTGCAGGGCAGCACTGGGGAGCTGTCTGGGGGTTCTGAGGGGGAGAGTGCTTCAGTGCGGGGGCTCAGCTCTGGCCGAGGACAAAGCACTGCCTCAGGGGCCAGGCTGGCACAAAGTTGCCAGCACTGCCGGGAGAGGGCAACTCTTAGCAGGCTGCACTTTTGAGTGGAAGCTCAAATCTGCTGTGAAATAAGTTCAGAAAAGTCTGTGACTTCTTTTCCCTGAAAACTCTCAAGAAGCTAAATTGAGAAGAGAATAAACCTGCAACCTGGCCCTTTCCCAGGGGCTGCTGGTGGCTGGGGAAGGCTGCAGCCTCCACCACCACTCTGGAGCACTCGGTGCAACGGGTGGGCTCCTGGTTCGTGCAGAAGCAGCCCAGCTCAGCTCCTTGTCCCTGTGGCCTGGTGCTAGCAGAGCCCTGCATCTCTCAGAATAGATATAGATCTCTATATATAGACTTCATCTGGTTCTATTAACATAAATATGATCACTTTAAAAATACACGTACTGTATTATGTACACTATGTACATGGGGCTGGGGCGGGCGCCGGCGGCACCCTGCTGCCCTGGCACCGCTTCCTGCGTGGTTCCTGGAACCGTTCACATTTGTTAAAAGCGCCTCAGTTTCTCTGCTGTGAGAGATGCTGGGAGGGGACGGCAACGGGGTGACCCTGCAGCTGCTGCCAAAGATAAGAGGTGTTTGATCTGCCCCAGTGGGCCCTGCTGCCTGCCCACGGGGGCTGACGGCTGCAGTGTAGCCTGTGCCTGGGCCGCCTGGCCAGCCGGGTGAGGGAGCGTGGAGATGCTGGGGGGGGGGGGGGGGACCCCTGACAACCTCCTCACTTTGCTGAGGGGTCTGGCTAGTCAGACCAGCAAGCAGCCTTTGCATATGTTAAAAACACACAGATCCGGACTGTCCTACAGCCCCCGGCAGCATCTGCCACTGCCTGGGGCCGGGGTCGGGGCTCTGTTAGCAGCGAAGCCCTGGAGAGCAGCAGGGAGTGCAGCGGAGGGACCGGACACACGTGCAGGCGCTGGGGCCAGCCGGGCTGGCTGGTGATGGGCCCTGAGAGCCCCCAGTGCAGTGCAGCAGGGCAGCGGGGTGGGGACACCCCCGTGCCAGGCCAAGAACAGGCGCTGGTGCCTCGGGGGCCGCAGCCGCCGGAGAGAGGCCCCAGCTCAGGCTGCACATGGCGGGGCCCCTGCGCGGCTCCCAACACCGCAGCTCCACACCTGGAGAGCGCCAGGGCAGAGGGAGCTGGAGAGGGGCACAGGGCGCACCCCACAGCCACCCCAGGCCGAAACTCGTGCTGTCGCGGCAGTGCTGTGCTCCAGCACCTGGCAGCCGCCCCTCACCCTCTGCCCTCTCCAAACCATCATCTCCACAAGCCCGTCCCACGGCCTCCGGAGACGCGAGTACGGAGGCAGCGGCGAGGTGGGGCTGTCCAGGCGCATGTCAGTGAGGGGCAGCGGTGGGGACAATGCCGTGGGAGGCAGCCCCAGGAGAGGAGCGTCCGGCGAGGGGAGTGCGATGAAGGTTTCTGTCTTCTCCCAGCGCCTCGCAGGAAGGCGCGGCGCAGGCGACGGGCACAGGGCACGGGCGCGTCCAGCCGAGCTCCGCGCAGGGGTAGCAGCACGGTGGGGCCGAGGTCCGTCTCGGCACAGCCGCCCTCCTGCCCGGCCGGGGGCTGCGGCGGCAGTGCTGGGGCTGGCGGCGGGGCTGGCCTTGCCGGGGCGGGCTCTGGTGCTCAGTCCGCGGTTCACTGTATATATTTATATATAAACAAGGACAGCAGTGCTGTGGTGTTGCAATGAGGAACAGCTGCTCTGGTGCTGGATGCTCCCGGAAGATCTGGTGCTGCAGTTCGAATGGAGAGATCAGGGGCACGGCCAAAGCCAGGTGAAGGTTCTGCGCACCGGCTGCCATCCGGCCTTCCCTCCTCCCCTCCGGGACCACGGTGCAAAGGGGTGGCGGGGCTCTCGGTGTGCAGACAAACCTCTCTCGTGCGTCTTTCAGGAGTAGATGGTGATGACCTCCCGGCCCCCACCACGCACAAGGAGCACTCGGTCCAGGTGCTCCGTCAGCACCTCCAGGAACTCCATGTCTGCATGGCTGTCAAGGGAAACAAAACCCTCCACACTGGAGCATGGGGACGTCCCTGTGCCATCCCCGCCTGGCCCGTGTCCTGCAGTACCGACACCCCCACACCTGAGGCAGGCTCTGGTGGGGTCAGTTCCAAGCCAAAGATCCAGAGGAGCCCACCTGTTCTGGTGTCACAAAGTGGGGACAGCTGAGCCCTGTGGGTGTCTCTCTGGGCCCCTGTGATGTGCCAGTGCACTCATGCAGGTGTAATGTGGCCCCATCACCCATCATGTGTGCACTGGTGCTGCTGGAGAGGCAGGATGGAGCCAATGACAGCTGTTGAACCCAGCTATGAGCAGGAGCGGTGGGGAGGTCCTGGCTCAGGCACCAGACATGTGCCTCTTGGCCCTTGCCTGAAAGACCCACCAGCCTGGGGAGTCACAGACCCTGACCCCTCCTATGGAGAGGGGTCTTGGTGCCTGGCCCTGCAGAAAGGATACAGTTTTCGTCCCCTTTCCGGTTACGGGGAGGTCCTGGCATGTTCAGCAGGACTAGCTTGGCATCCTGGGACTTCTTCACAATCACCTCATTGAGCTTCACGGCCGTGTGCATCCTCCGCACATTGGACTGGTTCCTGTGGGTGACAACACGTGTGGGCACAGGATGGTCTCAGCTGGCCTACAGCTCCATACTGGGCCTGAGGGGCCACAGGGCAAGGTGGCCTCCTGTCCCACAGGGGTCCAAGTTGAGATGTGGCATGGGCTTACGGTGCAGCAAACTTAGCTGGGCGTGGTGCTGGTTTCTCTGAGCCCTCATCGGTGCCTATGAGCTGCAGGGCCATGCACAGTGCCCATCAGCAGCCGCACACCGTGAGCCACAGGACCATGCACAAGACCAGCACACCACAGCTACTTGGGGCCAAGCCATGTGAGATTGAGCAGGATCAGACGGCGCAAGTGTCACCGTGGGTGCTGAGCCCAGGCTCACAGGCACCGGCAGCATTGCCGGCAGCGTAACAGGGCAGACGGGGAGCGTGTGGCACGGGCAGTGATGGTGCACAGGGCTGGCAGCCACAGCCCCCGCGTGCCACCCGAGTGAGCCGTCTGGCACAGCAGATGTCACTGAACCGTCCTCCTGCACAGGGGCAATCCCAGTGGTCCCCACCCCGAGCATGACCCAGCTCCCCCACAACCCTGGCACCCAGCCAAACCCAGACTTACAGGTTCTCCCACTCACTGCCAGGAGCACGATGGGGCCAGGAGAAAGAGAGAAAGAGAGGGAAAGAAGAGGTGAGTGCCAGGTGTGCACCCCAAGTCCCCACAGCACACACAGCCCAGGCATCCTATCCCTCACTGTCACCTGCACCGGGACCCCTCCCCACCTCCCCACCAGCCTCTGCAGGGATCCAGTCAGGGCACCCAGGCTGCCTGAGCTGTCCTAAGGGCAAGGACCAAGCTGGTGCTGCCATGGCCCCGCCTGCACCCATGTGGATGGGGCAGGCAGGGACAGCCAGGGACACGGGGCATGGGTGGGACAGACTGGGGCCATACGGCTTCATGTTGAAGAAGTCCTTGATGCCCTCAGGGCTGACAGGGCTCTTGCTCTTGTTCTTCTCGGCGACAGACTTCTCCTTTGTCCAGGTGAGATGCACCTTCTCAGGGGCTGCCTCCACCTCATCACCAGGGGACTGAGAGCTGCTAGAGAAGGTGGTGGCATTCTTGTCATGGATGAGCTGCACCTACAGAGAGGAGAGGGGGATGGTGGGCAGGGCCTGGGGCCAGCTGCCTGCCTGACCCTGCCTTGGTGCAGCCCCTCACCTCCTCCTCCGGCTTCTCCTCAGCGTCGCCAGCCTGGTCCTCGGGGACATTCAGGCGCAGGCGCGTGTTGGCTGGGTTCTTGCGCCGGATGGAGCCACGGGATTCATCCGTGATGCTCTGGATCTGTGCGGGATGGGGTCAGCCAGGATAGTAGGGCAGAAGAGAGTTTGGCTGGGCAGAGCCCAGCCTGCAGCCCCACTCTCTGGCAGGAGGAGCACACAGAGCTGCAGGGCCACCACAGGGGTCACAGCTCACCCAACCTGTCCTGCAGCCTCACCTCCCGCTCCCGCTCATTCTTGGTGAGGTGCATTTGCTTGAGGATCTGGGAGCGCTGCTCCATCACCAGTGTCTTCTCATAGGTGTAGGCAGAGATGTCGCTCTCATGCTGTGGGCGGAAAAGGAGAAACATGGGTCAGGGTGAGCTGCCCTGACTGCTCCCAGCATGGCCCAGCACAGTCCTGTGGTGCCATTCCTGCCTATGGTGGTGTGTCCCACTGTGAAGCTGCGCATCCCATGGTGTTGTGTGTCCCCCCTTGGTGCTGTGTCCCCCCTCGGCAGGGTCTGTCTGGCTCTCACGTGCACAGCATCACACACCCCATCCCAGCACTCACCATCTCCACCACCTCCACCTCTGCGGTGATGCGCAGGTGGTACAGGAACGTGGTGAGGTCCTTCTTCATCTGGATGCTGTTGTCATCCATCTGTGCCACCGTGAAGATGCGCATCTTGCACTTACGCCAGACCTGGGAAGGAGGGAGGGAGGGAGAGTCATGGGCACAGCTGGGACAGCACAGGCCCCAGCTCCTGCCCCACACTGCAGGGCCCAGCCTACCTTGTGCTGCCGCAGGAGGAAGGGCAGCAGCATCAGCATCCCCCCATCGTGGACAATCCACCAGACGTCAATGTGGCCCTCTGAGAACCGCTCCTGGTTGCCCGGGAACATGGCAACATTCTTGGCCACCAGCAAGGCCAGGTGCCCAGCTGTGGTCTCTCGCACCAGCTCTGGGAGGGGAAGGGCCATGTCAGCCAGGGCAGTTTGGAGCACCCCAGCCCATCAGCGCTTGCCCTTCATGGTGCCTACCGATGAAGTTCCTCCAGGTCTGGTGGTCCTCCTTCTGGCGCCAGCTGCGGGGCCAGCCCACCAGCACCGTGTTGTGCTGCAGGCCCCCCAGCCCACTGGACTGGATGAGGTGGGACATGCCATCCCGCAGGTTGGAGGAGATCACTACCTGGCAAAAGCCCTTCACCTTCTCTGCTTCCATCAGGCGTCGGATGGACTGCGAGGGAGAGGGAAGTCAGAGCCCTCAGGGTCCAGGCCACAGGCATGGCTGCTGCCAGCCCCAGCAGTTAGCACCCTGGCCAGGTGAGGTGCTGGAATGTGGGGTACGGGGTGCAGAATATGGGGTGCAGAGTGTGGGGCACAGGGCACAGAGTGTGGGGTGCAGGGTGCAAACTGTAGGGTGTAGGTTGTGGGGTGCAGGCTGTGGGTTGCAGGGTGCCAGCTTTTGGGTGTGGGGTGCAGGTCCTTGCAGGGTGCCTAGGTTTCCGTGACCAGTGGCTCTGGGCCAGGGAGAGTGATGCCCAGCGGTGCATGGAGCTGGCACGCGGCTCTGTGCCGTGCAGAGTGGAGGGTGTCCCCGTGCCAGAGCTCTGACGGGCGGCGGAGCAGCAATTAGAGTTATTTACTCAGAGAAATTATAACATGTCTGCATGGGAGAGAAACTGTTTGCTTCCGAGGGCTTAATCTCATTAATGTGTCGCCCAGCGGGTGCGGGGGGTGGGGAGGGTTCTTGCTCTGGCAGGGAAATCCTCCTGTCTCCCACCCTGCCTGGTACCAGGACCACAAAGGCTTTGGGGACCATCGAGGCTGCAGGGTCTGCTCAGCCCAGCAGCACAGCAGCCCCTGGCCGAGCACTGTGCTGTGTTGTGTCATGCTGTACGGTGCTGTGCCAACTCCTGCAGCAGCTGGCCAAGACTGTGACCAGTGTCTGGCTTGTGCCAGCATCTCTGGTTTCTTGAAGGCAGAAAGGGGTCTGGAGATCCTTGTGGTACTTCAAACACCAGTGAAATCATGAAGTCACCAGGCTCTGCCCAGTGTAACTCCAAGACTCTCTAGGCCATCCAGGGCCACCAATCCTGGTCATGGGGCAGGAATGGCCCTGTGCACCTGCTGCTGGCAGTGCCCATCCTGGTGCAGGTAGCTCTTACCTCCTCTGCCCTCTGTGCCTGTGGGTGATTGTCTAGGAAGGTCCCTTCCAGCACTGAGGCCACAATGGTGAGGCCCTTCCCAGCCTTGAGCTGCGACGTGAAGGACAGGAGCTGTGGGTGCACTACATTCTGCTCCTGATCCCCGCGGACCAGGACCAGCAGCTGCGGCCTGGAAGGAGAGTCCTGCAGTCAGCGCCTGCACCGAGTTGGCCCCTGCCCCAGCACTCCCAAATCGCCATCCCCGCACCCAGCCTCACCTCCAGTTCTTGGTGTGCGGGGGCCCTTCCTCCAGCCGCAGCAGGGCGTAGCGGGCTGCACTCAGGGACAGTCCCCGGATCCCATCGCCCCACTCCTTCTCTGCCCTGCAGGAACCAGCACATATAAGGGATGGCCACAACTCCAGCCACAGAGAACGATGCTGATACCGTGGAGCATCCCAGAACAAGCAGCCCAGGGGACCTGAGCAGCCCACGCCGAGGTACCATGGGACCATGGGGGGCTGTCCAGGGTCTGTGGCTCCATGGTCACTCTTACCCGCGGTACTCGATGTATTTGTAGATGAGTCCGGCGATCAGCATGGCCACCAGTGCGTAGTACCAAGAGCAGATGAACATCAGCGCCAGGCAGAGGCTCATGCCCAGGAAGGACAGGGTCCTGCAGAGAGGACAGCACTATCAGTGTGCCCTGGGTTCTCCAGTTCGGGGTGTCTTGGGAGGTCTGTGTCCAGCCCCATCCCACCCCAGCTCACCAGTGGTAGTAGCGGAAGCGGGGCCGCCAATTGGGTGTCCGCAGCAGTGTCTGCACAGCACACGCCAGGTTGACAAACATGTAGCACATGAGGAAGAACCTGCAGGAGAGAGCACGGGGGTGAGTGGGTGCACTGTGAGGGACAGGAGCTGCAGCTGAGCTCTCTGCACCTCCCAGTCCCAGGGTGGCCAATGCTGGATCAGGCCCCGCTGGTGGACACGGCATCAGGGCCACGGTGCAGCCAGGCCCCAATGTTGGCCAAGAAGGGGACTTTGGAGTCCTTGCAGGGCTCCCCTCTTCCCATGTAGGGGCCAGGGCAGCAGGTGTGTGTCCCCACCCTGGTGAACAGAGACCCGCACACGCCACCCGCTGCTTGTGAAGGTGCGGATGGGACAGCACGCTGCCTACATGGAGAGGATGGGAGCCACCTCGTCCAGGGAGGCGATCAGGATCCCAATCTCGCAGATGCAGGCCGTTAGCAGCAGGGCCCATGTTGGCTCCCCGTTGGCTTTGCCGTGGCCGAAGACCTGGAAGTAGATGGAGAGGGGCGTTTCAGGGCTCTGCTGCGCCCTGCGGCCCTGGCCAAGGGTCCTCAGCACAGCCCGACGAGGCTGGACCCTCCCATATATCCAGCCCTGCCGGGATCGGGGAACCCTGGGTGCCATGAGCTGGCACATGTCCCAAGGTGGATCCTGCCAGGGCAGCAGTCCCGGTGCTGGCGGGACTGACTCCTGCTGGCAGTACATCCCCGTTCCCGGCAGTCCCCGTGGTCCTCCGCGCACACAGCGCAGCCCCTGTGCCCCCACGACCGCCAACAGGGATGAGCCCCAGCTCAGCCTGATCATAGCCAGCGCTTAGTCGGGCACCCCGTGCCTGGGATGGACTCGCTGCCGGGGGAGAGCGGCCCCTCCTGCGGCTGTGGGGATGCGGGGGGGGCGGGGGCGTGTGTCCGGACGCATTAGAGGGTGCGGGCGGCGCGAGAGAGATCTCGGGCTGGGGCTGGCAGGGCGAAGGAGGGAGGATAAAATTAGCCTGCTCTTCCCTGGGGGGAGCTGTCGGGTTGGATTTGGAGAGATGAGGTTGTGGGAACGCGTCTTCAGAGAGCAGATAAAATATGAAGCGGCACGGCAGCGTGGGGGAGGGGACCCTGACCTTTCTCGGCACTCCCCTCCCACCGACAACGCAGCCAGAGCCACCACGGCCGCCCACCACCGCGACGGAGCCGGCGGGACGAGGGCAGGGCAGCGGGGCTGCTCCGGCAGCGGCAGTGACGGAGGGGGTAGCGTGGGTGCCCGCAGGTCCCTCACGCTGGTGGGAGCCATGGACGCAGTGGGCGCTCAGGATGGACAGCACTGGACTCAGGGGATGCCTACCCTGAGGAAGGGCACGATCCCATCCCTGGAGATGGCTTGCAGGAGGCGGGGGGCTCCGGTGAGGCTCTGCAGCCCAGCCCCACAGGTGGAGAAGAAGGAGCCGATGACAATGACCCACGGGGATGGCCATGCCAGGGTGCCAACCACCAGGTTCCCGTTGACAGCCTCACCAAACCTGCGGGGCATCAGCATCACCTGTGGCTCTGTCCTGTGACTGAGCCCAAAAGCACCAGCACAGTGGTACAACCCAGCTCCCCACAATGACACCACCTTGGGGGAATGTGACAGGACTGGGGAAGGGCCCACCCCCCCATGAGGGGCAAGCAAGGTAGTGGAGTCTGAAGCTGCCAGGGGTCTATCCCCATCCCTGCACCCATAAGGGTGGCAAGGGACAAGGGGAGGTGTGGGACAGGACTCCTTGTCCCCTTTCCAGAGGGGGCTGATGACAGCTGCATGCTATTGGATCCTCTTTGTGTTGGTGCTGGCGACCCAGAAGTGTCACCTGCCACATGCAGCGAGCAGGGCTGCCCCAGATAGGCACGGGCAGCCCTGCCTGTTGACAAACAAGCAGCTGCCTGCAGCCCTGGAACAGGAGGAATGCAGGAAAATATGGGGGAACAAGGTGTACACAAGTCCCCAGTGCCTGTTACAAGCTCAAGCACCCCCTCGAGACACCCATGAACCCTCCAGTGCCACCACGTCCACCCAGTGTGTCCTGGTTGCAGCTTCCCTCACACCTGTACCTGCCCCTGGGGCTGTCCCTGCCCCAGCCAGTTCTTGGCCGCTAACACCCTCCCCCATGCCCTCCCAGCCATGGCCTTGGGACACTCACTTGTCACGCAGGACGACCCCCTCGATACACGCCCCAAAGAGGACAACAGAGCTGATATCTGCCAGGCAGTCAAGGAGAGCCAGGAGGATGCAGAGACCTGCCTGCCTCCCCACCTGCCCCTCCGCCAGTGGGGCAGCGGGACCCCAGCCCAGCAGAGCACCCGAGCAGGTCAGGCCCATGGAGCAAGCCCACCCACCTTCAGTCCCACCTGCCAGGCTCAGACAAGCCCTGAAGGATACAGACTGCAGAGGTGGTGGCGATGGCCAGGATGGTGCCTGTGGGGATGGACTTCTGGGCATCTCGCAGGTCTCCAGAGCGGTTGGAGCCAGCCATGATGCCTGGGGAAAGAGGGGACAGTGTCAGAGGGAGCAGAGCTACAGCTCACACCGCACCCACACGGCAGCACAGCTCATACCAGGCACTGTGTGAGCCTTCGTCACGGCAGGGCATGGCTTGGTGTGTGCCAGGATGGGGGGTGGGCACAGCAGGCAGTGAAGAAGGTGCTGCTGTGGCTTGGGGGCCCAGCCCTCTCCTTTGATCCCCCCGGCACTTCCTCCCCCCACCCAAACGGCAGTCTGAGGCCACTCAAGGATTAGGCTCAAAAGCTCTCAAGTGCCTTGTCTCATTAGTCTTTAATTAGCTCAAGCAGGGACGGTGACTGCAGCAGGGGCAGGGACGGGGTCCAGCCCCGACGCTGCCCTGGGAGGGCAGGAGGTCACACCGGGACACGGCTGTGCCGGCAGGTCTGGCACGGGCCAAGGGATGACCCGTGCTCCACCTGCAGCAGGAGGCAGGGCCAGGCAGGACCCCACAGCCCGCGATACCGAAGGACACGAGCCCCGCAGAAAACGGGAGCTGCCCGTGAGTGGGCAGCGGGACCCTGTGGCATCGGACCCTCCGGCACTTGCCATGCCCGCGGTAGGCCGGGGTAGTCCCGCCGGCCCCGGCCCCGACGGAGCGCCAGAGGGACCCCAGCGGCTGCGTCCCGCTCGGCTCCGTAGCGGGACTGGGGCCGGGGGGGCTCCTCCGCCCCCGGGGNACGTGGGGCCCCTGGAGCACGCCCGGCAGCACGTGTGCCCCACGATGCTCCGTGTGCCCGCCGGGGCCCTGTGTGCCCTGGCACCTGTGTGCCAGCCGGTGCCCGCGACATGGAGCGGGGACGGGGGTGGCTCCCACCTGTGACTGAGGGGAAGTAGATGCCGACGAGCAGGGTGAAGTAGGAGGTCATGTCACTGAAGACGTAGGGCTGGTCCATATCCACCAGAGTGTCAGGGGGGCTCACTGAGGGCAGCCCCCGCTTCTCCACGATCACGCCTTTGGTCAGGTACGAGCTCCAGAGGTTCTCTGTGAGGAGACAGGAGAAAGGGCAGTGCTGCTGGCATAAGGAGATGACCACAAGCCCTCACACTTAGCACAGCACCCTCCACCCCTCAGGGGCAGAGCCAGGGGGCAACCAGTGCTGCCTCTCACTCCTCAGCCTTGCTGAGCAGGTGGCACAGTCAGCAGCTGGGGCCACGGGCATCCGGTGAGCGAGGGACAAGGCCTGGCCATGGTAGCACAGGTGGGCAACCAGAGCAGGTCCATGCTGCTGCTGGCAGCATCCCCACAAGATATTGGAGCAGCTGACATGGGATTGTAGTAGCAAATAATTAAGAGGGTAATATAATTAATGCTGATCAACACAGGTTTAAGGGAAGTGGATCGTGTCAAAGTAACTTGATAATGTTTTTGATGGGATTACGAATGCAGGGCTGATGCAACAGGCTTAGTGTCCCTCCGTGTGCTGCCTTGGCCGCAGATCGCAGGGAGAAACTGGAGCAGTGGAGAGCAGCCAGCGCCAGGCATGACGGGCAGAGACAACTGCCCTCAGTGTGGCACTGCTGGGGGACTGCTGAAAGGGGCAAAGGGGCCTGCAGACACCAGCCCTCAGCCCCTGGCACTGAGCCACCCTCCCTGGATGTTTTCAGGTAACAGACAGATGTATTCAGGGTTGGCAGCCCCCGGAACCTGCCCATCTTGTCCTCCTAGAAATCCACATTTCCCCCTACAGGAAGATCCAGCTCCTGGGGCACATCAAGGCCCTGACACCTCTCCCAGGGCCACATAGTGCCTCACCACAAGCTGCCCCATAGCAGAGTCCTGGCTTTGCCCAATGTCCCTGATGTGGGAGCATTTCTTGNGTTTTTGTTGGGGGGGGGGGGTGGGGGGGGGGGGGGTCCATGCCCCCTCCCTCGCAGCACCATCACCAGCAGGAGTAGGCTGTACGCAGCAGCCAGGGACACCTTATTTGCCCCACGAGACCTCAGTGTGGGATGCCATTGGTAGTCCCAGGCACCCAGTGAATGTCCACCACCAACCGTGATGACAGCCACAGCCCCAAGCGCCACACACTTAGCCCAGTCTGAACTCCCATGCCTGTGTCCACACAGCCCCCGTGACAGGATGGCTGGAGCAGCCCTGCAGCCACCAGGAAGGATCCGGCTTGTGGCTCCACTGTGCTCTTGAATCCTGACAATCACTATGTCATAGGGGTCTGCAGACACCCTCTGAGTGTGGTACAGAGCATTGGCCTCTGTCACCCACTGCCAAGCGTAAGCACCTGGCAGATGTACCAGCACCTCCAGAAAAACAGGTCAGAAGTGGCTCCTCCCAGCAAATTCAGACATCTTTCTGCAGCCCTGGCCACTCTCCCAGCACAGCCGTGCCCACAGCAGCAAAGTGCCCCCGGGGGACGATCACTTCTTGCAAAACCTCAGATCAATACCAGCCTTTCCAAAGGCCAAGAGGAAGCAGAGGGAGGATTTATTCCTCCTCAGCTTTTGGGCATCATTCAGAATCACCCTACTGGCTGACACAGACTGTGTGCGGGTGGCTGCAATGCCTTGCTCTGTCACCCAGTGCAGGAGTCTGTCCCACAGCCCAGCATGGTGCAAGCATGGCTCACTGTGCCCCGGGGACAAAGCAACCTCCAGCAGGGTTCACTCACATATGCCCTCACCTGGAACTAGCACTGCCCACCCACGCAACACTTGGCATGGCACGATGGTTGCCCTCATGCCCTCCTAACAGCCCCCTGCAACCAGCCGACCCTGCCACCAGCTGTGCTGACAGAGATGCCCAGCAGGCATATTCACTGTCCCACCACAGGTCCCTTGGGCTTGTCCTGTGCTTCCTTCTCCATGCTTCACAGAATCACAGAATTAACAAGGTTGGAAAAGACCTTTGAGATCATCAAGTCCAACCTGTTCCATCCTCATGTTCCCATGCCTCTGTCCCTGTGATGTGCTCACCTTGGATAAGGCCACTGGCAGCACCGGGGATGCCCTCGATCTCGGTGACATTGTTCATGGTGAAGTACTCATCACAGGTGGCATTGAGGAAGCGGGAGGTGCAGAAGAGCTCCCAAAGCTTGGAGCCCACTGTCTCATTCCCCTCCACTATCATCTTGGTGCAGAGGTCAAAGCCGTGGCGCGAGAGGGTCCTGTTGCCCAGCAGGCAGATCCTGGGGGGACAGATGGACTCAGACATGTGCCTGCATGTTCTGGCCTCGTTGCAGCCCTGTGAGACCCCATACTCACGGGAAGCTTGGTGGGTCAAAGGCCGATTTGATGACACCAGCATAGATGGCGAGGATGGAGAGGATGACACAGCCCAGGAAGACCAGGGCAAACTTGTTGACATACTTCACGCCCACGAACACCACCGTGGCCATGCAGGTCAGCACACAGGTGCCATACACTCGCATGTTGTTGAGCATTGCGGCTGCCTCCCCACTGGCATCCTCTGCCTTGAAGATGGCCATCGCCGGGAAGATGTAGGCCTGGGAGAGAGTCATGGCATCAACGCCCAGCTAACAGCCTGCAGAGAGGACCCTGGGGAAGAGTCCCTCGGCCCTCCTGCAAGGCCATGAGGAGCGGGCAGAGCCACACTGCCAGGACCTGAGCCCTTGGCACAGTGCAGGGAAAGGACCAGGCACCTACCAGCAGGATTTCAATGGTGCCCAGGATGTACATGGCGCCGGCAAAGGTGGTGCCCAGGTAGAAGCAGAGCCCCACAGCCCCACCAAACTCAGGTCCCAGGGAGCGTGAGATCATGTAGTAAGAGCCACCCGCTGCCAGAGAGAGAAAAAGAGTGTCCCAGCTAGACACCGGTGGCACCCCCAGCCCTGTCAGGTGTCCCGGAGAGCAGAATGGAGCCAGGGCAGCCCTGGGGGCCCCAATCCAGCACTGAGTAGGATGCAGTCCCCAGGTCCCCAGAGCAATGGGTTACAGTCATTCCCCAGGAGCCCAGCATGCAGGTGCAATGGCCAGGGGGACATGCGTCCCCTGGACACCAGACAGGAGCTGGAGCCCCAGAGACCTGGACCATGCCCTGCTCTGTCCTCCCAGAGGAGCTCTTAGAGCTGGGCTGCCGGGATCGATGGTCCCGCTGCGGCAGCAGGATGATAAATAGCTTTAATTACACCCTGCGCTGGGCTGTCAGTGCCGTGCCCAGCCCGACGCAGCTCACGGCTCCCCAGGGATCTGCGGCGCTGGGAGTGCTCTGGGGAAGGCATCCAGGACACCCGCCGGACTGACCCGGCGGGCAGAGCCCACACCTGGCAGCGTCCCTGTGCCCGACAGTGGGAGACACCACCCCACCGCCCAGCCCATGGCACCCAGCACGGCCGGCTCCAATCCTCCTGCCGTGTGTCTCCCGGCTCCCCCCGACCTCGCCAGTCTGGCGGAGGGAGGAGCCGCGGCTGGCGGCTCTCGCTGCCATCTGCACCTCACGGCTCTGGGGACGGGTGACGGCTCCAGCACTGCGCTCCCCCCGGGCCGTGGGGATCCCCCGCGGGCTGGTGGCAGGAGGCTGGGGAGCGGCTGGCAGCCCCGGGGGATGCTCTCTGGGAAAAGCCCTTGCAGGCACCCGACCCGAAAGGGAGCAGCTCCCCGCCCGCACGGCACAGGCATGGACACGGGCTTGGCTCTACCTGGCACCACGCCGTTGGTGGCGATCGCGCTCATGGAAATGGCCGTCAGCATCGTCTGTGGAAAGAAACACCATGTGGGCCCCCGGCAGAGCTGGCCCGAGGGATAGGGGGCTGGAAAGGAGAGCTGAGGCCGTGCTGGGACATGGGGCGCTCTGGAACCACGATGAGACACAGGGTGGGAATGCCCAGGGAAGGAGGATGGATGGATGGATGGATGGATGGATGGATGGATGGATGGATGGATGGATGGATGGATGGATGAGCAGTTAGGGCTGCTGGCCGGCAGCGCAGCTGCGAGGGCTGAGCCCCTTGTAGGGACAGGCAGTACCGCAGGGGGGCCCAGGCTGCATAGGACACTGCCTAAGGCCGGCCCCCTCAGCCTCTGCCCTGTGGTGACTTTCCTGCCAGGATGGCTCACTGCAGCACAGCATGATGCCAGAGCAGGGGACCCCCAGCACATCCCCCTGCATGGCAGCTACGATCTGGGTCACTGTTCGAGCACCATTCCACTGCTGATTCCTCTGGGAAGCTGAAGGCTTCTCCTTGCTCAAAGTGGGGCAGGAGCTGCAGCAGGGGCTGGGTAGTGTGGGCTGACAGCTATTGCACCTCTCCACAAGACTGATGACCCCAAGATGCCAGGTGAGGCCCCATCTGGCTCTGAAACTCACGCAGGAGCAGCAAAGGAAGACCATGCAGAAGGACTCCATGATGCCAGCAATCCCCACCACCCAGGTGAGGCGCAGGAAGAGGATGACCCCAAAGATGTTCTGGAGGCAGGGCAGGTAGACGCCCATGAAGGTGCCCATCCGTGGGGCCTGTCAAGGGAACAGCAGCCATCAGTGCTCATGGGCCTGGCTGGCAGAGGAGCAAGAGATTCTGCTCCTCCTGCAAAGCAGCCAGGGATTCCAGGTTAAACTGCCCCTTGGTCAAGGCCAAGAGACCCACTGTCCCCAGGGCAGCCTGTGGCCCGGCACTGCACGGTCAGAGGCTGGGGAAGAGGTTGCACCCCTCTTTAGTCCTCACCTGCACTGGCTTCTTCTTGCCCCCATCATTGTTTTCAGCCTCCTCATGCTCCCGGCTGCCCTGTGGCAGGTTGGTGTAGTTGGCCAGCCCACTCAGCAGGGACGAGACCATGGGACTGGTGTCCATCTCCTCCTGTGGAGAACAGAGCCCCGAGATATGAGGACAGTTTCTTGGGATCCCAACCAGGCCCCAGGCCCCAGGGACTTCACTAGATGCCACCCCACTGCCCACCACTCTGGGAATAGCTATGGCAGCCAGTTGACCGTGGCCTGGGCCTCTGGCATCTCCCAGTGCTGGGGTTCAGGTTGGGGTGCTATGGGACAGCTTGGCCCCCTCCCCAGGACCCTCCCTGCCCCACCGCCTGCATGCCCTACCTCGAAGAGTGCCATGTTCTTGCCATCATACTCTTTGCCCTTCTCCAGGTCCGTGCTGTTGATGAAGGGGCTGCTCTCCTTGGGATTGCCATCGCCTGCGGAGACACTGATGGGTCAATCAGGCATCCCCTGCCCCTACCCACACCAGGAGAGCACCCACCCCACAGGATGGATGCTCTCCACAGGACCAGAGCTGTGAGGTGGTCACCGCTGCCCACAGCTCCTGAGGGAAGGGCTGCCAGAGCTGTGGACACCATGTTCACACCTGGTAGCAACACAGACAATGGAAGCCCCGCCATCCTGACATCCCAGCCTCCAGCATAACCTCTAACACCATGCACGGGTAGGGCCTCTGTCCCTAGGAGCCACGTGCTGCCCTGACCAGCTGTGCTGACACGCAGACCTGCCGGAGTGCATCCACGCAGTGAGGCAAGCAGACTGGATCCAGGGGGAAACCTCCGACAGGACAGCTGGCAGCAATAACTCATGCCACCAGGTGCCTGTGGGTGAGCGCACCGGGGCTGCCCGCGGCACTGTGTCTGCAGTCCGGCCGGCTGCTCAGCGCCAGAGCAAGGGGAATGGTCCCGGCACAGTGCATGGGAGTGAGGCGAGTGGCCAGGTGTCTGCTCCTGCTCCCAGACACGCACCACAGGAGTTGGGGCCTCAGGGCATAAAGGTGTTTGGCAGTGCCACCACTGAGGATAGGTGGTGTCCAAAACAGCAGAGACACCCACAGTGGTGCAGGGCCCACAGAGCTGCCAGGATGAGGCCACAGTCACTCACTGCATTAATGACCTAGTGCAGAAGAAACCCAGAGTTGGCTTAATAGTGAGGAAAACAGCTGAGCTGCAGAGCAGCAGAAATAAATCAGTCTGGAAATGGAGCAGCAGTGAGGATGGTGCTGCTGGAGTGGCACAGCCCTGAGCGGAGGCCCAGGGTGGAGAGGAGCCAGGGTACAGGGGCCAAGAGCCAAAGGACACAGTGCTGGGCAGAGTGGCTGGGTGGGCAATGGTCTCCATGACACAGGGAAATGTGGGCAGTCAGGCTGGTCCTCAGCCCTGGGCTTGGGGAGAGGGGTTCCCCGTCACACACCCATTCCACCACCATGGCCCTGCAGCCAGTGCAGTCGCACTGCCAGTGGCCGCCGCACCACTGGGCAGAATGCCTGCATGGGCAGAGTCACAGACCAGCTCCAGACCTTGAGGCCAGGGCAAGAGATGTCCCCTCCACCATCCTTCAGTGTGGAGCTGATGAACACCTGGGAGCAAAGGGACAGTGCCGGGGGAGTGCAGCCACCCCCTCATGGTGGCAGCCCTAGGACAGACCTCACGACCATTTGGAGCAGCCTGGTCTTTTGAAGACAGCCAGCCTCCTGCCAGTTGACTCATGTTCGGGATCCTGGGGGCCGGCATGCAGCGGTGATTCACCATCTGTGATTCCCCAGGAGACATGGTGCCTCTGGCTGACCAGGAGGTGAAGTCCCCAGTGCTACAGGTGACACCAACCAATGGGCTGACCCCCATCCCCTGCCATCCCTGCGCTCCTCTAGTGTGGGGCAGCAGGGTGGCAGTGTCCCTAAAGGCACAACCAAATGCCAAGGCACAGCCCACAGGCTCCCTCTGCACAGAAATGGCCATGGCAGTGGCACCGGGACATTTCAGCCTGTGGGTCCTGCCAGCCTCACTCCGGAGTCCCCTGGAAACACACTCAGCACCACAGGCTGCACCACCAGAACATGCCCTGCCCCATGTCCCCCACACAGGGTCTCAGCGTGGACTCAATATGCTCCTTGCACCAGGTTTGGTCTAAAGCCCCAACACTTGTTTAGCTAAGAGCAACAGTGTGGGCTGGCACCCACCCACTTGCCACAGTTCTCATCCACCCGCACCAGCTCCATGAACTGCGCTGACGTGAGACATCCACCCTGCCAACAGGACACACTCCAGGCTAAAGCTGGGGCCATCCCCAGTGTGGGAACATCAGGGCACAGGATCAGGGGTGGCTGAAACCCATCTCCCCCTCGGGACTGAGTAGGGCTGGGTGGCACCCAGGGGGCACAGCCCGCCTGGCAGAGGGATGTGCTCGCAGCCTGACAAGGCTCTGGGACCCCTCCGGGGGAGCGAAGCCCGCGGGGGCCTCGCCTCGCCGCCTGGTACCCAGCCGACGACATCACCGTGCAGGTTTCCATGGCAACGGCGAGCCACGGCCGCCTCGGCTCCCGCTCTTATGTAACGGCGCAGGCAGCCGGACGCTGGCCCCACATGGCACCCGTGCCCTGGCCCAATGGCACCCGACGGATGGTGCAGCAGGACCCCCGGCCCCGGCCCACCAGGACCCCGTGGGACTGGCACTGCCTGGCTTCTCACAACAGGCACCAGTAGCACCCTGGGGTGCCCACGCTCCAACCCACGGCACCACAACAGCACCCACAACTCGGAGTCCCTCCACCCCCACCCCTGGCCACCGCCCGTTCTGCTGGAACCGCGGCCCGTGCTGGCACCACCCAGGCTGCCAGGGCTGGCCTGGGGCTCAAGCGCCCCTGGCATGGTGGTGCCGCTGGGAACACCCGGCACCGGGAGAAGCCCGGGATGGTGGGAATGAGGATGCAATACAGAGAGGGGGGACCCCCGGCCTCCCGCCCCTCCCCGGGCCCACAGGCTGGAAGGAGTTAAGCATCAGCACTCGGGGTCCCAGGTGACAAAGCGCTCCCGCTCCTGCTCCTGACGGAGACCATTTTGCCGCAGCGGGGCTGGTGCAGCCTCTTCCCGGCAGCTGCCACAGACCCGTGGTCTGCGGGCAGGGTCCGGCAGGGCAGGCAGGATAGGCAGGGGTAGGCAGGAAAGACGGGCAGGGCAGGAAGGACAGGCGGGCATTGCACCGTCCCCCACCTGCCACCGCCAAGGCCAGCCTTGCCCAGTGGCGCCAAGGAGCTGCTGCCTCCCCGCCTTGGGGACACGTGAGACACTGCCCAGTCCCCAAGGCGCCCCCGGGCCTGCCCGTGCCCCGTTTCCCCGGTGCAGCCGGGGCCGAGCAGCAGCGAGGCCGGAGCGCTGGACGGGACTGACAGCACGGAGCCCGGCAGCCCAGCCAGGAGAGCAGAGCCGAGCCGTGCCAGTCTTCGATCCCGGCGCTCAGCCGCCCCCCTCCCCAGGGATCATTCAACATGAATCGGCCTTTTAATTTGCTGCGGCGGCTGGAAGGGCTGGCGGCGGGATCGCTGGCAGGAACCCTCAGCCCCACCGTGGGCACCACCGAGCCTCGCTCGCGGCAGGGTTTGCACCAACCTGCCTGCCCAGGACAGCCTGGGTCCGACCCCGGCAGCCCCGGGCCCCAGCGCCTAAGAACCATCACCGCACTCCCGGAGCCCCCCAGGGCAGGGCTCGGGCAGAAGCCACAATTTGATCTTCTAATGGCTTTTTACTTAGCCCTAAATTGGGTTGGGAAGCGTCATGTCCCTTATCCCAAATCCTCCCTAATCGCTTTACACGACGCAGGGCACCGACCACTGGCTGGGGGAGCCCCAGCAGCCACCCCCCGACGGGCTAATTAACCAGGGCTGCTGCCGGGGCTGCTGCTTGCTCCTGTGCCACCGCGGCCAGCCCATCCCCTCCGCAGCATCCAGAGCACGGTGAGCCCCGCCAGGGAGATTGGGAACCGGGGCTGCGGCACTGGCCGGGAGGAGCAGTGGCTGAGACAGGCGGTGGCGAGCACAGTCCCGGCCCCACACCCTTTTGCACCTCCGTCTGTGCTCCTGCAAAGGGCTTCTGACAGCCCCAGAACCTCCTGTGCCATCCCCCCCACCCTGGTTCCCCCAGCCCCAGGGGCAGCAGCAGTGTGACGGCTGCTCACAGCATTGGGGGTGTCTCAGGGCTCCTCTGGAGGTGCACAGGACACCTTGACTTTTGCCACAGGACACCTTGACTCCCGGAGCTCTGCCTGCAGCAAGGGGCACCCCAGGGTGACCCCAGCAACCCAGAGAGCACATGGGCAACCACGTGGCCCTGGCTGATGTCCCCAGCTGCTGTCATTTTGCAGGAGCTACGGGCCAGGGAGGCAATGCTCCTGATCTGTCACCCCCAGCTATCAAGGGGACTTGACTGCACACCCACTGGCCCTGGGCTGTTGGGCTGGGGTGCCTAAGGCAGATGGGGATGGTCAAGGGGCCTTATAGCAGTGGCACCTCTGCATCCACCCACCCAGGCTTCCTTCTCCCCTGCAGAAGGGTGTCTGACAGCTACCCTGGGGATGGTGACCCTCGGAGTGGCCATGCGACCCCTGCAGCCCCATTGAGGTAGAGATCATTAGTGGCTGCAGCAGCCCTTACTCGTGCTGGCAGTGCCAGCTCTGGTTGCAGTGTGGTATTGGGGGTGAAGGGAGGTTGGGGAGGGTGGGGTGAAGAAGGAGGGCAGGGTAGGGAGGAGGATGCTTCCCCTGCCCCAGGTCTGCACTTTGTCCCTCCAGCAAGGAAGCTCACTGAGTGGCCTTTTGGGTTGGATTCCTCCACTGCCTGACCCAAATTGGACCAACTGCTACTTCAGACCTATCCTCTTCCTTCCTAAACCCGGGATTATCCTCCCTTTGATCAGCCGGCCCTGCAGCGCAGGATTTCCAGCACAGGCGCTTTGGCTGGCTGCATTTAAACAGCTTCCCAGATTCTCCGACAGTCCAAGTCCTGCCTTGGAAATGGCCATGGACACAAGTTCCAGCAAAGCTCTAGGCCCTGGGTCTGCCCTCCTCGGACATCCTGGTGCCACTGAGCTGGACACCATCATAGCAATGTGATGCTGATGTCCTCACACCCCAACCAGAGCAGTGAAAGCGGCCAACCTGGACACTGCAGGCTCCTGCTCCCCACTTCCACCACCTCCCCAGAGGGTCTGCACCAGCCCTTCTTGGGCTGCTGGGGCTGGAGTGCTTCCAGCCCTTGTCATGCAGTTCACAAAGGCTGTCCTGAACAGGACCTGAGCAGGGACACTGGTGACCTTTCTGACAAAAATGGCCTAAGTGGCACCCAGGGCTTCAGCAGCTGTGCTGGCCTTGGCAAGTCACTGGACAGCCAGCACTGGAGCAGCCAGGACATGCCGAGGGGGCCCACTGGCATCCAACAACTCTGCCACCCCTCTGGTTGTCCATGGTCCCTGGAGACAGACTTCATGCTGGGAGTTCAGTGTGACCCTTGGCACAGGGGGGACAACTCACCACCCCACAGCAACCTCTCTTGTCATTGGTGTGGAAGGCTCTGCTGAGTCCCTTCCTACAAACAACCCCTGCTATCCCAAGCACTCCAGGCTCCTGCTTCCTCCAGCCCTTTGCCCCCTATCCCACAGGGCGCCATCTCTCCAGGCTCAGCTCCAGGGACAGTCTGCCAGGTCCATCTGTAGTGGCACTGTATCCAGCCCTCCTGCCAGACCCTGGGACAGCAGAACTGCCTACTGCCATCCCGCCGGCACTGCCACAATGGAAAATGGTGAGTGGGAGATATCCTGGTGCTGCAGAGGGTAAGGGGAGGGCAAAAGCTCAAGGAAGGACATGGCTGGGGGCCAGTGCGGCAACCCCAACCTCACAAGGTGTGCCCAGAAGGTTCCTGACAGCCCTGACCTTGAGTGGAGCTGCAAATAAACAAGCAAATAAACAGGCTGGGACCGGCAGAGCAGAGGAATGTGAAGAGCCGGGATGCGGTTCTGCTCAGAGCCCCACTGCTGGCAGATGGGATCCCCATACGCCCTGCCAGAGCTGGCTGTGTCGTCTCGGCTGGGGCTTTGGCAGACTCCAAGAAGGGGACCTGGCGGGGGCCCTGGTGTGGTCTGGGAGGGTTAGAGGAGCAGAGCAAGTCCTCCTGGGCACACTGCATCCCCCTGGCTCCAGCCCATCCCTGTGCCCAGCAGGAACACATGCAAGCACGCAAGAACAGGGCCTGCACTGCCTGGCTACCTAGGGCTGGACGTGGCCCCAGGAGGAGCAGGGACCCTCACACAGCTCGGCAATGCCGGGTCTCCGGTAGGTTCAGGTCGAAGCGACAGCAGTGATGGGGCTGCTGCGGGGCCAAGGGCCCCCTCGCCCGCGGCGGGCAGTGGCCCTGCGCTGGGGCTGCGCCAGGGCTGCAGCGGGACGGGGCACGGTGCGGAATGGCACGAGCTGGACCGGAATAGCTCGGAACGGCACGACTGGGCTCGGTTTGGCTCGACTGGCCTCGGCCCCGGGCCGAGCGGTTCTTGCCGGCCCTGGCTCAGGGCACGGGCGGCCGCTTCAGCACCGCGGACAGCGGCAGCGGCCCCGGGGGGCGGGAGGG
>WEKX01014020.1:185432-199517 GCA_013390025.1 Pitta sordida | reverse complement strand
CTGCCACCGGGCTCTGCGGCCTCGCAGGCACAGCCCGGCGCCGGGGGGCTCTGCCGGGGGGCAGCCCGCGGTGGGGTTCCGGCTGCAGCGGGTACTCCGGTCACACGGTGTGTCCCGGCCATACGCCATGTCCCAGCTGATGACAACAGCTGCCGATAGAACACTCGAGACTGTGTCCAAAGAATTGTCTTTATTACAAATGGGTGGGTAGTTGGCAGAGCCGGTAAATGGAGTGAGCAGTGGGCAGGAGTAGGAAGAGCCCCATGTCCCTCCCCAGCACGTCCCCAGGCACCAGCTCCCAGTAAGGCCCAGCCCAACCTGGCATCACTGGCTCAGGAAAAAGACAAATTTTTCTCAAATTCGAGTGCGGTTTGCACCAGGCAAATGCCTCTGCACGGTGCAGCCAGTGCTGGCAGTGACCAGCTGTGGCAAGAGTCCTGCTCCCCAGTTGGGGCTCCCCTGACCAGGCAGCTACCAAGAGGTGATCCCAGGACCCCCTGTCCGTTGCTGCCAGGGAGATGGCAAAGCCCCCACCTCAGCTGTGGCTGCCCACATCCACGAGGCCCCCAGGGGTCAGCCTGCGAGATGGGAGCCCACGGGTTGGGAGCAGTGGGCAGAGAGCGGCACCGGCCAAGCCGGCGGCTGGTCAGCCCCTCAGTGCTGGGGACACTGCAGGATGTCATACTTGACGTAGCCCACCCGGTCCACCTGGTAACGTGGCGTCATCCTCCAGTAGAAACTGCCCCGGCAGAAGTGGTACTTATCTAGGCAAGGAGCAGGGCAGAGGGAATGGAGGGTCAGTGGGAGGTCAGTCATGCAAAGATCTGTCCCAGTGGCTGCCTGAGCAGCAGAGGCACCTGCCACCCTGTACTTTGCTGGGTTCTTCCAGTCCCGCCAGAAGGACCCACCAGAGCTGATGACATGCTCTACCCCGGAGCTGTTCCCCACACACCCAAGTATCCTGAGTCTGCTATGAGGGCAATGCAACACATTTCTGCAGGACGCTTGAGGCAGCCTGGGGTGTCCACATGGCACCCACCCACCAGGTTCCACTCACCTTGGTAGAGGAACACGTTGCGTGCGTCAAGGGGAACACCAGTGAAAATGTCCTCGGTGGCACGGGGGTAGCCCTTGTCCACCCTCTGCACCTTCACGTCCAGCCTGTGGGAGAGCAGAGCTGTGCTCAGGGATGCCTGGAACCCTTCTCCCAGCCCTTTTGCCAGGAGGACAGGCAGGCACTGCTGCTCTCCGGTCCTGCTCACCTCCAGTAGTTCTCCCCACTGAAGAGCAGCACTTTGCCGCGTCCCCGCTGCAGGGCCCCTGAGATGCGGCCGGCTTCCTTCCCTATACCCAGCTTCTCGATCCCCCGGGGGCCCAGCACGCTCTTCCCAGAAAACACCCAGAACTGTCTACCTGCGATGGGAGATAGCGGGGGGGTGTCAACAGACCCTGAGGGTGCCCCGGCTGCACCGAGCTCCTCCCACGGCCTGTGGCACCGGGGCCGAGCGTGGTGGGGGCAGAGCTCACCAGCGAAAAAGAAGACTCTCTTGGTGAGCAAGTCCTGGAAAACTGCATCGATGGTGTCAGGGAGGCCGGGCCAGGTGTCAGCAACGGAGAAAGCACCCTGGATGCCCGATTTCCAGAAGGACGAATGGGTCCAGTATTTCCTAGTGGGGCAGAATAGCCATGTTTACCACCTCACTCTGGCACTGCTTGGTGTCCCCCCACACTCCCAGCACAGCCCCATGTTCCCCCACATCCCTTCATCCCCCCAGCACCAGACAGGGCAGGAGGTACTGAGCTCTGCCACTCACCCATCCTTGAAGAAATGCAGCTCCCCGTTGATCTCTGTGATAGCATCAAAATTCTTCTCCATGCAGGCATCCCGGCTGGGGTCCACAGGAATGGGCCCAGCTGTGGGCTGTGGCGTCTCCTCCTCCTCCTCCTCAGTGGTGGAGGTGCTGCCAGCCTCTGTGGGCATGGGCTGGGGTTCCTGTGTGGGCATGGGCTGGGGTTCCTCAGTGGGAGCAGGTGCCGGTGCAGTGGGCTGCGGGCCAGTGCCACGACCTGAGTGAATACAGTGCAGGCTGTGAGGCTGGGGCCAGCCTGGTGCCATGGCCCCACAGATGTGCCCAGTTGCCGTGCAGCTGCTCACCATAGAGGTACTGGATGCCTTGAACATCATCCGGGTGCAGCTGGAAGTCCTGAATGTAACTGTACATGGGGTACATCAGGGCCTCCCGCACAGTGGAGTGGTCCAGCCCCAGAGCATGTCCAAACTCATGAGCAGCCACCAGGAAGATGCTGTAACCTGGGGGAAAGCACCAGCCTCAGCACCCAGTGGGGCACAATGGAACAGCACCTTCCATCCAGAGACCATGAGCCCCACAGGGAGGGCGGTGGCATGGTGTGGGTATGGGAGGCACAAAGGGGAGCACAGGCAGGGCAGCCAGTACCTCTGTCAGGGCAGAAACCCCACTTCTTGTCGGTGTCATAGTTGCTGGTGGTGGCACACCAGAGCTTGCCATCCTGCCGACCTTGGCTGGTGCAGTCATTGTAGGACTGTCCCAGGAAGGTGAAGGGGAAGACACACGGGTTGCCCTGGGAGTTGCCGCCAATCACCGCCGTGTCTGCAGTGCAGTGTCAGTGGGGTTGGATGCTGGCCACACCAGCCAGAACCCAAGACAGCCCTGAAATCCTTCATGTGCCCACCCTGTGCATCCCCCTCCCTGTGCACCCCCACCCTGTGCATCCCCCACCCTGCTGGCACCTCGGTTGGGGCAGAAGCCATATTTCTTGTCCTGGTCGAAGTTGGCAGTGGTGGCACACCAGCGGTAGCCGTCGGAGCGGCCATCTGTGGTGCAGGTATCGTAGGAGGTGCCCTCAAAGATGAAGGGGAAGACGCAGGGAGCTCCATCGCTGTTGCCGTCGTTGGTGTAGAGGACTGCGGAACAAGGGAGAGTGAGGAGGGCCCCAGGCACCATGGGGCTGGGCAGGGGCTGTGACCACTGCTACTCACGCTCGCTGGGGCAGAAGCCATATTTCTTGTCCTGGTCGTAGTTGGCAGTGGTGGCACACCAGGGCAGCCCATCCTTGCGCCCCTCTGTGGTGCACCGGGAGTAGGAGCGGCCCTCGAAGGTGAAGGGGAAGTGGCATTCGGCACCATTGGCATTCCCGAAGCGGGTCTTCACCACTGCTCAGAGAAGGACAGCTCAATGCCACCGCCGGGGCTGGGGCTGTCAGACTCCCCCACCCACCACTCCATGCCCTTACCTAAGCCAGTTCCCAGCGTCCAGAACTCATCTTCATCAAAGTGGGCATCACCCTGAATGCCCTGGCCAGGGGGAAAAGCATGGGCCAGGAGCCCATCTTTGCCGTCAAAGGGGTATCCATCCCCATGCTCTGCAGGGAAAATCAGCCTCAGAGCTGGCCCTGCCAGAGGAGCCCTCATGCTCCTGCTGTGCACACAGATCCCTGAGCCCTGCTGGCACATCAGGGAGCAGAGGGACCCTGGGCACGGCCCAAGGAGACGAGGGGCAAGGATCCCACAGGAAGGGTGATTCCCTGGCCCCCTTCTCAGTCCCTGCCTGCCCACAGGACATCACCTTGGCTGCCAAACATGATCATGATGTCTGCCTCGCCACTGTATATCTGGGTGAAGGTGAGGGGGGTCACATCACTCCACACTTGGAATGCCCGTCTGAAGGCGTCATCGATCACAGCACGATCCAGGTCAGGGGAGTAGTTAATCACCCTGCCAGGGACACAAGCAGGTCAGTGCTGCCAGGTCCTCTCCTCATGCAGGAGTGACCCAGCTCCAGTCAGGGATGCAAGGATGTGCCCCCACCCCCGGAGGGGACAGCAGGACTGGCATGGGTGGGCAGAGCAGCCATCACCACCCCCTGTCCTGGGCTCAGATGGTCTCCTGGGCACTGGTGAGCAGATGCAGCTGCTGTACCAGCTTGGCCCTGGCAGCTCCGAGTCCCGAGTCCCAGCTGTGTCAGCAGCGCCAAGCCCAGAAAAGGACTGAGCAGAGGCTGCTGCCCGCCTGGTTCCTCAGGCTGTCTCCATCCCCCTGGGACCATTGCCCTGGGGGCAGAAGACTTCATCTCCAGGGAAGACTCACCGATAAGTTAGGTCCATGTGGTCCCACTTGAGGTCATTCTCAAAGGTAAGGAAGCCACCCACATCAGGGACACCACAGCGGGGGGCTCGCATGGCCTCCAGTGTGGCAGCATCCAGCTCCCCCGTCTCCTCCAGGCCCAGCTGCTTCTGCATCTTGCGCAGCGCCTTGCCCAGGGACACGTGCCTGTTGCCCGTTTTTGCCTCCGCCTCCGTGGTGTAGCCAAACTGCAGCAGGTAACGCTGGGGAGGAAAGGTGGCCAGAGGGGTGAGTGAAGCCAGAGAGGGCTCTAGCAGCCTCAGGCACCCACCCCAGGCTGGGCACCTCCAAGACCTCAAGGACATAGACAGCTCTCAAACACTGTCTGCAGCCCCTGGCTTCCACCCCGGGACCCCCTTGGGATCCTGGGTGCTGGGAGGGGACCACGGGACCACGATTCCCTCACCTCCGCCAGCTGCAGATCCGGCAGAGTGCTGACCAGATCCCCCGGGAAGGTGACAACTGCCTGCGGCTTGCCCTGGAGAGGGGCTGCGCAGCAGGAGACAGCCAGCAGCCCCACGGCAAGCGGGGCCAGGAGGAGGAGTGCCATAGTGTGGCGATGGCAGGAGGGCTGTGGCTGTGCTGGTCCCCGCTGTCTGCTCTGGGTGCTGCCAGGCTCCTCGCTCCTATTTATGGGGCAGGAGGGCAATGAGTCACCCTCAGACCCCTCAGCGCCGATTCACACTCCCTTCTCCCTTCCCACGGTGACGGTGACGAAACACACACTCAGGCTCCTCCGATGTCTGCCTTAACTGTTTCATCACCTTGTTTACTAAACACACTGCATCCTGTGGCCACGCAAGACAGGATTGAGGGAGAGTGGCTGGGCCATGACATGGCACAGCCACCCCGGGGATGCCCTGCACAGGGCAGCAGGCAACCAGGGGCACTGCCCTGCTGGCCCCAAGACCATGGGGCTGCGGGGACAGCAGGGGGTCACTGGGCTGACACTGAGCTTGGCTGGCCAAGGGGTTGATTGTGCCAAAGTCAGACCCATGGGGGGCCCTGGATGGGCATGGGGGCAGAGTCAACAGCAGAACCCCTGCCTGAGCCTCAGAGCCTGCAACCCACTTGCCCAAGAGCTGGGAGCTTGGACCCTCAACAGGACACTGAATCTGTCCCCACGTTCTCATCATGGCTGCATCATTCCAATGGGTCAAAGTATTTCCAGTTCTGGAGATCCTCATGGCTCCTCACCCCACAGTACCTCTAAGCCCATGTTCTGGCAGCAGGCTGGCAGAGCCCCACTGGACCAGAGGCAGTGCCTGCCTGGGAGCAGCTCTGGGCATGGGGATGTCATAGGACATGGAGGTGCCCTATCTTCCCTGCCCTGCTCTTCAGAGTGCTGCTGACTCAGGTTCCCCCCCGGGAACAGCACAGACCTCGCCATGCAATGGTGTTTTCCTGCTTCTCCCAAAGTGCCGACGCTTGTGGGAACAGGAGCAGTGAAGGGGAAAGAAAACAGGGATGAGGAGCGAGGGGAAAACAGATGGCAGAGAACAAGGCGCAACGTCAGCGGAGGGGAGGGAGGGCTGGTGCAGCCCAGCAGCACTGCCTGAGACACAGGTCCCCGACAGGATCCCCTGTCCCAATTCCCACTAATCCAGGCTCACAGGGTCCAACGAGGGTCTTGGCTGGCTTTGTCAGGAGGATCTTCCTGTTCACCCCTTTCCCTTTGGTGCCTGTCCTCCCAGCTCCCAATAGCCCCAGGCTGTGTCCTAGCAGCCACCCCCTCCCAGTATCACCCCGGCTCTGTCTGAGCTGAACCACCACCTCTTGGCCCAGCCAGAGGACAAGCAGATTATATTGGCACCCAGCACAGCTGGGGATGGTGAGAGGAGGGGACTGTGCTCCCTGTGCCCTTACGAAACAATGCCCATGCCCAAGGGAGGAATCATCCCAGGGGCAGTATCACCTTCCAGGTGCCCAGTGCTGGCGGGCTGCAGCCGAGGGCCATGGCTGGCTGGGCACAGGGATCTCACCGGTAGCATGAGCTCTGCCAGGAGGAAGCAACGGTGAGAAATCAGGGGGTTGCCTCACTCCCCACCACAGCCCTGCAAGAGCAGCCCCTGTTCCCTGGTGCAGGAAGTTGCTCCACAAGCAGCTGCCATCCTGTGCCCAGTGTGACAAACATGTCTAGCCAAGCATCCCTCACAGTGGGACACAGCCCAGGGACCCTACAGCCAGGTCACCCCACTGCCCACTCCCGTAGGGTCCAGCCTGCCCCCATCACAACCCTGCACAGCCCAGATCCTTGCCAGGCAGGAGGTAGTGGTTCCCTGTGCTCCCTGCCTGGCCAGCAGCTGAGGAGTGGGCTCTGCTGAGGTGCCTCAGCAACTTGATGGCTCCTAAGGCATGTGGAGAGCAGGCACTTCTCCACATTCTCCAGGCTGCTAGGACCTCAGCCCACAACACAATGCTGTTGATGGAGCTGGGTGCTAAGGAACCCCCAGGGCAGTCGGGGAGACATCTGACACCAACTCTGGGATGCAGCCAGAGGGTCAGATCTGGCTTTGGTCTTTCAGATGCTGTGGCAGATCACGGGTCTTTCCCATGCTATTCCCATCCTTTATTCCCACCATGCAGGAGCCAGAGCCTGAGCGCACCCCCACAGCACCCCCACAGCACACCACAGTGTCATGCTGCCTGTGGCATTCCAAGAGCAGAGCAGCACAGAGCAGTACTGGCAGGAACAGGGCTGGGAACAGGAACTCGGTGTGGAGCAAGGAATGGCAGGAGCCAAGAGCCAGTGCCCCACACACCATGCACCCCATCCCAACAAGCCGTTGAGCTGGGCAGCAGGAGCCCCAGCTGGAGGTTGCCATCAACAGCTCTGTCCTCAGCCTGGCTGCTCCCACTGACTCACAGTCCCGCTCACCAGCTTCCTCCTGGCACCATCCCGGGGGATTTTCTGGTGACTCTCTGGAGGCTCGGCAGGGAGCATGGCCAGGGCAGCAGGGAAACCCCCGTGTCTGGCAGCATCGACAGCCTCTGTGCCAGGCAGGCAACTCTGCAGGATGGGCTTGGCACTGCTGGCATGAGCCCCAGGCAAGGTAGCCTGGGCCAGCTCAACTCTGGGAGCTGGGGCAAGGCATGTGTCCCTTGTCATGGGAACGTGTGGAGCGATGCTTGGGGCAACTGCTGTGGCTGGCAGGAAAGAGAGGAGGGCAGTGGTGAGCAGGAGCAGTGCTGCAGGTAGGAGGGGGCTGTGGCTGGCAGGGACCCCAGGAGCTCTGCCCGTGGCCCTGTTTACTTCCAGAACCCCCAAAAGGACCAATGAGATGGAAAAAACCACGCAGACATCCTCCATCCCAGACACTGCCCGAGCCACGAGGCTGCCTGTCACCACTGTTTCTACCAAAAGGGGAAGGAACAGCCACCGCAGCCCCCTCCCACGCCTTTATTCATAGCCACCCTCATGAAACCCTCTGTGGGAAAGCTGGTCTGAGACCCCAGAGGAACCTGGTCACTGCCTGGATTTCTGCTCGGGGCAGAAGCTGACAGGACACAGTGGAACCTCTGAGAGACTGCAGGTCTTCTACTGGGAGCTGCTAGTTGGGCCAGCAGTGAGGACTGGGGGGATTGTGTGGAGCCAGGGCCTGGGCCCTCCCGGCTTATTCCTCCTGTGCAGGTGAGCAGGGCAGGGGTCAGCCAGTGAGGGAGCATGATACTGGCTGGCCAGGTCAGAGGTTGAACAGACACAGACATGGGATGCACGAGGCTGACAAAGGCACTGGGGAACTGAGGAGCTGGGGGTGAGGGGACATACAGCTATCACAGTCACTGCCCCTCACACCTAGGTACCCCAGGAAGGGGACAGGGAAACACAGGAGTGAAGGACAGGCCCAAGTGTGGATAACATTGGGCACTCTACCATCATGAGGGGCCAGGCAGGAGCAGGGAAGCAAGGGGAAGTGGGGTGGAGAGAGTCAGCATCTTGTGCGGGTGAGACAGCACTGGGTCAGGAAGACCAAGCGCCAGTCGCGCAGGGAACACAACCTGTGCAGGGGCAAGGGGACACTTGGACTTAGCAGATGCCACAGGGAGAGCCAGTCCCACAGTCTCCATGGCGCAGGTAGACTCCCTGGCCACCAGGCAGGGCATCAGTGTGTGGTCCCAGACAAGCCAGGCAGCTCCCAGCCCCACTGCCCTGAGCCCACCCCTGCTCCTGCCCCATGGTCTCTGCAGCACCCTGTGCCCAGGGAGCAGAGCTGACATTCTGGAACTGGCTGACCCGGCCCGAGGTGTGTGTAGTGACACGGGCATGGGAATGCTTGGCACTGGAGCAGGACAGGGCACAGGGAGCAGCTCTACGTCAGAAGCTTGGAGCCCCATCATTCCTGCTCAAGGGCTCCAGACAGAAACAACATTCCTGCACACACTTCCCGTATCTGCTGCCCTGGCCCTGGGCCCTGCGTGGGCTGGGATTGCAGCCTCCAGCTGGGCCCAGGACCCCTCCTGGCAAACCACCGTGTGCTGCAGCCACGCAGTGTGCCGGCACCATCAGTTCCCAGCCTGTCATCCCTTCCCTGCCTGCCCCAAGCACTGTGGATGCACCTGCTCAGCACCTTGGCTGTCCCTTGCCTCACCTGGGGAACTCCCCACTACTCAGTACCAGCTTCTTTCATCACTGCTTGCCCAGGCAGGAGGTGGTGTTCTGCTCCCTCAGCCTGGCTGCCCCCTCAGCCTTCGTGTTGCTGCTCCCACAGCCTCTCGTCTGGGTGAGGATGACGTGGCCAGTGTCACTGGGCGGCTCACTCCTCCCTGCAGGCACTGAAACCAGCACTGCCGTGTCACCACCCATCCCAGCTGCAAACCACACATGACGGATCCTCTGGATGCCATATCAGCTCCTGGAACCTAGGTGGGCGGCACAGTCACCCCCCTGTGTCAGGCTGGGATATCCCTCTCCACTCCTTCCCTGGCCCCTGGAAACCCCCTCCCTGTCTGTTGAGGTTCGAGATACTGGAGCAGGAATTCCACCCAGAGCTCACCAGGAACCAGGGCCACTGGCCAGCATGGTGGCACACCCTGTGCCAAGGCCACCAGCAGCCAAACACTGCAGGGCTCTTGTGCTTCAGGACTTGCTGCACTGTAAACTCTGTCCCTTGACCCTCCTCCCACCTCAGCTTCTGCATCCAGATTTGACCAACCTTTGTTCTACCAAACTTTCCCATCTGTTGGGAGCAGGAGCACAGGGTGTTCAGGCAGGTGAGGGAAACAGGGTCCAGGTCACTCACAGTGCCTTTGGGAAAGGGAGGGGTCCATGGGCACTCTTGTAACCATCACCCCCCTCAGCAGTTCCTCCGGGGTGACCTGCAGGATCAGCCCTGGGGCTGGAGCGGGGGAGGAGCGGGGCAGGATAGGGCTGGGTGGCCACCAACTGCGAAGGGCACAGCTGCTGTGCTGGACCATTAGTGACACAGCACAACATGGGTCGGCAGCGCTTTGTTCCCGGTGTTGAGACGGGCACGGCAGCTGCCTACTAAAACAGGAACAGCAGCAATCGTGACAATGACGGGGAACCTGCCTGTCCATTCGAGGGGACAACATAGTGCCAGGAACCCGCGGCTGTCTGCAGCAGAGCGGCTCGGGAATAAGAAGCGGGGGTTTGTGGAAGGTGGAATATGGGCAAAACTGGTGGTATTTAATTGTAAACTGCGCAGAGCAGAAGGAAGGGTGGTAGATGCAACACGCTCGGGTTTCAGTAAAACATTTGACAACTGTTCTAGCGCTTGCTGCCAAATTAACTCAGAGCAGCTCAGTTGTCAACACAGGCATATGGACAAAGCCCAGGCAGCCCGGGAATGGCACATGGCCTGGCTGTCCGCCGGGAGCTGCCACGGCCACACGACCTTTCAAAACCAGGCATTGTGGAAGGAGAGGAAGGCAGCCTCTGGGTTGCACGAGCACCAAGATGGAGAATGCTGCCAGCAGGGAGAAGAAGGGCTGAAGAGCACCTGGGTGGAATCCACCAACCCTGGGGGAGCTGCCATGCCCTCAACAGGGTGAGCAGTGGCCCCAGAGCCTGCCCGCTCTGCCCTAGGGTCTAGTGACCCCCTCCCATGGGGCAGGAGGGAAGGGGACTGAGCAGAGCAGCCCTGCAGGACTGGTCACAGGCAGGGCTGCAGCGCCGGCAGCCCCAGGGCAGTGCCGGGTACTGACCCCCCACTCCAGGGCAGCTCGTCTGGGCAAAGCCTCGCACAGGGGACAAGCACAGGGAACAGGAAGAGCCCAGCACAGCACACATTCGAGGCCCCTGGGGCCCTGCTACACACACAGTTCTCTGCCCACCTTGTTTATCTTACTTATATTTCAGTAATTTGCTGATTATCATTTTTTAACTAACCAGCAGTGATGAATCAGCAGCACGGGAGAGGGTGGAAGCCGGTGGCCTTGGACCGTGGCTCCGAGGTCTCAGGGTCTGGGAAGGAAGCCACAGGTTCCCTCCAGAATGGGAAAAAAAACATCCAGCAGCAGCAGTTCTGGCAGGCACAGAGGAGCCAGCTGTTTGCATCCAGCAGCTCCAAACACATCCTGCAAAGGCTGTTGATGGTCCCAAAGCCTTGTGGAAATGGCAGCCATGGCTCTGACACAGGAGAGGGAGAGCATGGCTTGGCACCATCACTCCAACCTGTGGGCAGGGCAGGCACTGATGGCACAGGAGGCATCATGACACAAGTAGAGCCTTCCCATGTCCAGGGCACAACCACCAGCAGCACCTCCTGGCCTGGATGGCGAAGCAGCCAGTGAGCTGCCTCCTGCCGAGGGGACCACATGAGGATGTAAGTAGCCTCACCACGGGCTTCCATGGGCTCCTCCAGCCTCCAAGGAGCCACTGGGAGTGGTTCCTGGCTGTCGTAGGAGTGCCCTGCCTGAACACAAGGCCATGGGTTCAGCCTTGGTGGCCACAGAACACAGGCATTACCCCATGACACTCCCAGTCATGCCAGCACTCGGGGAAGTGAGGATCCCAGCAGGAACAGCCGGCACCAAAGGCACACTGCTCCCTGTAGAAGGGCCTGTGACCCAGCAAGCCCTGCCACAGGGCAGAGGGGCTGAAGCAGTGCCTGGTGGGAAGCTATCCCAGCTCACAGCCACCCTGGCATGGAGCGATCCCTCAGGAGTGTCCCAGGAGCCATCTCCATGAGATGGCATTGCTGGGAAGGCACAGAGCGGTGAGGCAATCTGGTGTGAAGAAAAACCATTTCCTGCAGCAGGGGCTGCTTTGCTCAACGTTTTACAAAATGTGCTGATGCAATCACCCTTCCCAGGTGGGATATAAATATAAGCCTTGATGTGGATTTGTGCCCTGCAGCTACACAAACATCGCTGCAATGTTTTCTTTGAAAAGAAGAAAGGAAACAAGGAGGAACAAACAGCACAGATGACAAAATCACTGGCGGTGGAAGTCAGGGGTTCGGGTTGCAGAGGGGGGAGGCTGAGGCTCTGTCCTGGGCACTGTGTTCAGCACAACCACCTCCTATTCTGGGATGGTGACTGTGGCCATAAGCTCATGAAGGAGCTACTGTGGGAGTGGGACAAGCCTGCACAGAGGGTCAGCAAACGGTGCTGGGGAGGGGGTCAGCCCAACGCCAGCAGCAAGAGCGGGACCCCAACCAGGGTCACTCACTGCTGTGCTCTCACCCTGCCTGAGCAGTAGCTTGTCTGGCTGTAGCTCCTTCCAGTGCCAAATCCAGGCTGCAGAGCGAGGATGGGAGAGCCTGTCAGTGCAGCCCACCAACCAACCCACTAACCCAGCGTCACCCCCTGCCCAAGTCTGAGAGCTTTGCCCTCCAGGCACAAGTGCTGTGTTGTCTCCTCAGCCTGTTCTCAAAAGGCCTTTAACCTGCTGCTCCCCCCACCAAGGTATTTGGACACACATCCAACGCGTGCCGCAGCCATTTCTGGATTCTCTTAAGCCTCTTGCTGAGATTTCTTTGTGTTTTCTTTGGCTCTGAAGTGATTTCAGGCTCAGAGCTGAAACAGCAGAGCATTATCAGTGAGGAGCTGTGCCTCTGGAGCCCAGGACGGGAGCCGTGCCTGCCCTGGAAATCCCCCACTCACCCAGCCTGGGGGCACAGAGTTTTTAAAAATAGCAGGTTACCCATCACAGCAAAGCTCTGCTGGGACAATGCTCCGAGACAGAGGACATGGGGCACCTCTGAAGGGCAACAGGGAAGCTTGATTCAACTTTCCATCAGCCAAGCCAGCACCAGGAGGGTCCGTACGAACCCCTGGAACTCAAGCTGCTTTGCCTTTGAGCCATCACCTATTGGAAAAATCCTTCATTTGTCTCACGCAGCAGCTGACTGAAGGCAAAAAGAGAAAAGCTGCTGGTCTGACACAAATCCATTTTGTATCCTCTACCTTGGAGGCAGCTTTAGACAGGGGTTCCTCCGACACCACTCCCTCCCCTCGACAGTAAGAAAGCTTCCCCTGACAGGGAGCACAGGGACACCACAAGCCCAGACAGAGTCAGACCAGGCACTGCCTACGGAACTATGGAGAGGGGACATCAGGCACAGGAGCCCCCACATCCTCCCCGGCCCCCACTTCCCCATAGAGATACACAGGGCTGCTTTAAATAGCAGTAGTGGGAGGAAAAAAATACACAACGCCTCCCTCTCTCCCGGCTTCTGGCATGACAGTGACGGCAGCAGCACGCAGGGACTCGGCCCCGAGGGCTGTGGCAGCAGCGCTGCAGCAGCAGGAGCACTCACACAGCCAGCCCGGGGATGCTCTCACCGCCGCTGTCTGACGGTGATGGACGAGGGCATAAACCTCTCAAGGATGCATTTAATTAGCTGGACAAAGGGCCGGAAGGTGCACGCGCAGCAGCTGGCAGTGCGGGGCCTCTTGCCGGGCACAGGGCGCCTCCGGGAATTCTCACCCGGGGCAGGACGCGAGGGACCCGCGGAGCCCCGCAAAGCTGGACCCAGGCGCCGCCTGCCGCACCCTGGAGCGGAGGCAGCGCGGCCAAACGCCGCAGAGGTCTGATCCAGGGTGCTGATCCAGCCCAGCACCCCCCGGCTCGGGTTTCTGGCAGGATAAGCCCGCACCCTGTGCCAGATGAGACACTGTGTGTCCTCCCGCAGCTGGCAGCGCGTCACACCGGCCCCGTGCTGGCCAGCGACACGATGGCACTGCCCGCCCTGCCCCGCGGGCTGCCTGGGCCCGAGCAGCTCCGGACCCAGCGGGACACGGAGCCCTGGGCACCCCCCCCCTCGCCCCCTGTGCCCCGTCCAAGGGGACCCAGCAGCCAGGCTCAACCCAGCCCCAGCACAGCTGCCTTTCTTCCAGAAAAAGGAAACCGGGGTAGAGCCGTTCTGAGCAGAGCGCTGCATCAGGAGAAACGCGCTCGTCAAACGCGAAGGTTCCTTAAGGGCATCAGCCCGGTCCGTGCAGCGCTGAGCTCGGCAGCGGCCCCGAGCACATCCCCGCGGGAACGCTGCGGCCTCTGCAGCTGCCCACAAACCCCCCACCGCCTGCGCCGTGCTGGGAGCCCCCGGCAGCGGGGAACCAACCCGGGGAGAGGGACAGAATTCGGTGAACGGGAGCCCAGCGGAAAGCGGCCGCTCTTCGGCTGCGGAACTGCCGCCCAAAGAGGCGAGTTCGGCTCCTGCACGACGGAGCCGCTCCCCCGCCGGACAACCAGGGAGGACGGGCTCAGCAGTTTGATACGCGGAAGGGCGCGGCGGAGGCCCCGCGGCTCCGCCAGGATCGGTGCGGGGATGGACAACCGAGGCGCACCGGTCCCAGCGCGGGGTACGGAGCGGGAATGGCAGCGCCGAGGCTAACGTGGCCCGCCCGAGGTTCGGACTGAGGCGGGGCCCGTCGGTACCGCAAGGCCCTGCTGGGGACTCGGGCCGGGCGCGGAGCGGAGCGGCCACACCGACCCCTCGGGCCCCGCTCCCCTCCCG
>WEKX01014020.1:158009-185239 GCA_013390025.1 Pitta sordida | reverse complement strand
CCCACCGAGAGCGGGCTGGGCGTCGGCAGCTCGGAGGCCGTGTCGGCGGACAGCAGCGACGCCGCCGCGGGCCCCCCGCGCCTCTGCCAGGCGGATGAGTCCGGCGTGGGGCAGAGCTCCGACAGCAGCGGGGTCTCCTTGGTAGGCGCCGGTGGGGACGGCGGGCGGAGGGGAGGGCAGCCGTGGTTCGGGTCCCTGCGGGTTTCTCTGGCAGACTGAGCTCCGCGGCCTCAGGAGGCGCGGTTGGTTACCCCTCTGGTCCCGTGTGTGCTTGCAGAACTCTCTTGGCAGCAAGAGCAGTCCTGAGGTCCAGGGACTTGCTCTGATGCCTTTCCTGGGTCTTCTCAGTCATATACCAGGTCGTCTGCATACGTTGGCTGCTCAGAGGGTTTGGTCTGTCAAAGGTGTCTCAGCTGCACTGAGCTGATCTGGACTCTTTTTTTTTCTGCCAGGAAGAGGTCTCGGAGAGCAGCTCCAGCACAGATGCCATTCCACGGATTTACCTGCCAGACTCTTCCTCCATTGCTCAATCTACCTTAGTGTCCAGCGTCTCCACTGTGAGCCAGTCCATCATGGTGTCGGAGTCCCCACAAGTCCTTGTCCACTCCAGTGTTGTCACTGATGGAGCCACAGTCGTGTCAGACTCCACTGCATCCACTTCCTCAGACCTGGGTTCTGCCATTGACAAAATCATCGAGTCCACGATCAGGCCTGACATCATCCAGAGTGAGTGTGTGCTCCCACATGGAGATGGCTCAGGGGGCTGGGAGGGACCTGCTGCTGGGCCAAAATTGGTGAGGGGAAATACAGATGGGAATCATTAGGTGTGGAAGAAACACCTAAGATTGTCGAGTCCAACTGGTCAGCAGGCTTTTCTCTCCTTGCTGAAGTGGCTGGAGGGTTTGACATAGAGCTTGTGCTGCTAGACAACCTTCCCTCTGTCCAGCTGCTCCTTCAGCCCAGGCAGGCTCCATCCCCAGAGCCAGACCCTCCTCATGCCTTCTGGGTTGTGCCTGAACTGTGAGAGCTGCAGTGACTCTGCAGCCTGTTGGTCTGGCAGTCACCACCCTGCTCTCCTCTCCCTGCCAGGGTGCATCGCCGTGACCAGCGCTGAGGATGGAGGGGCAGAGACCACACAGTACCTCATCCTGCAAGGCCCTGATGACGGTGAGGGAATGCTCCAGGCTGTCTGTGGTGGCTGGCTCTGCCTCTGAGCCTGCGCTGCTGCAGTGGGGCCTGGAGTGGGTGTCCCAGGTGCTGTACCACAGTCCTGTCAGGACCCTGTTCCTGAGCTCGTGTTCAGCCCTGTGCCCCCAGTGGAGGTAAAGCCTGGGATACAGGTGAGGGTGTGCCCTTCGGCTGAGAGGGTTCTGGTGTTTCAGGTGCCCCCATGGTGTCCCAGATGGCCACGTCTGCTCTGGCCAATAGTCTGGTGATAGAAGCTGTTGCTGATGGACCTACCTCCACGTGCCTTGACCAGCCCGGCCCTTCAGACCCTTCCAAGCAGGTGGAAGTGCTGGAGCTGCCTGCACGGCCAGACCAAGCTCAAGAGGCAGATGGTGGGGAGGAGCTGGACCAGCCAGACATGGAGACACTGGAAGAGATGATGGAGGTGGTGGTAGTGCAGCAGTTCAAGTGCAAGATGTGTCAGTACAAGAGTGTCTCCAAGAAAACGCTGATTAACCACATGAAAGAGCGTCACTTCCAGCCAGGTGTGTGCCAAGGGCTGAGGGAGATTTGTGTCACTGCAGGCAGGCTCTGCTCTCTGGGGAAGAAACAAGGGAGAAGTTGGAGTATAAAGGCCTGTTCTGGAACACAGTTTGGTAAAGAGGTTTCTCCCTGTTCTTTATGGCAGTGGGTTCAGCTCTGGCTTTGAAGAAAGAACGACCGCGAAAGGGAGGAACTGCTCTGAAGACAGAGGAGGAGGGAGCCCCAGAAGAAGAAGATGATGATATCATGGATGCTGGTGCTATTGATGACCCTGAAGGTAGGACTTGCTCTTCCCACATCTTATGTAGCTTAGTCTCTTCTCAGTCTGACATTTTGGGGCACTTGCCTGCAGAGGACAGTGACTACAACCCAGCTGAGGATGAGCCCCGGGGGCGACAGCCCAAGTACGGCCGCATTGTCCCCACATCCAGTGAGGAGAGGCCGCGTCGACGCCCGGGACGACCCCGCAAGCTTCCTCGTTTGGAGGACATGCCTGAAGGTGAGGGAGGTGGGAGGCAGCAGCTCCATGTGGGGCTGGAGCAGGGAGCAGTATGCAAGCTCCCGGAGCCCACAGCAGGGCTGTAGTGGAGCTGTGCTGTGCTCTGTGTAGCAGGAGGGGAGGTGGAGCCCTTGGTGACATCCCAAAGCACACCGAGCCATGAGCTGCAGAACTCAGAGGCAGCCAGTTCCTCTGGGCTGGAGAATGGGTGTGGCGACAGCCTGGCAGAGCCGAGTGTCAGCCAGTCGGACTCTGAGAACAAGGACCCTTCCTCCAACACTGGTGCTGAGGAGGCAGACGTTATCCCCCGGCGGCGTGGGCGGCCTTCCCGCCGCTTCCTGGGCAAGAAATACCGCAAGTACATGGGGTGCAGGTGAGGGGTGTGTGCTGGGCCCTCTGGCCTCTGCCCAGGGCCGGTCCAGCCTGTTGGCCATCGCAGCTCTGAGTCCTTTTCCTGTTTCTTCAGGTACTACTACAAGTCCCCCAAGCCCCTGATGCGGCCCTACCTGTGTCGGATCTGCGGCTCGAGGTTCCTCACACACGATGATCTGCGCTTCCACGTCAACTCACACGAGGCCAACGACCCGCAGCTCTTCAAGTGTCTTCAGTGCAGCTATCGCTCCCGACGCTGGTCCTCTCTCAAGGTGAGTTCTGCCTGCCCCACCCCAAACCCAGAAGGGTGCCTGGAAGCCCCAGGTCTCATGACCCTGCTCTGCTTCTCACAGGAGCACATGTTCAACCACGTGGGCAGCAAACCCTACAAGTGTGAGGAGTGCAATTACACCAGCGTGTACAAGAAGGATGTTATCCGTCATTCCACAGTGCACAGCCGGGACAGGTGAGGGAAATGCACTCCTGGGGACTGAACCGCACTGCCACTGTTCCTCCTGCCCTGTGAGGGCATCCCTGATCTCTGGCCCTTTCTGAACTGTTGGGTGGTTGATTCTGGGTACCAGGCAGCTCAGTTTTTGGATGTGGCTCACACGAAGGGCTTTCTTTTTTCCTTCTTCAGGAAGAAGAAAGCTGATCCGGTGAGTTAGAGTCCTCTGTTGGCTGATCTCTCAGCGCTCTTACATGGGAAGAGGCACATCTGAGTCTTCCCCAAATTCTCAGTGCCTCGTTGAGGGCATTGTTTCTGGATCTCTTGAAGAAAGGCAGCCCACGTCCTGCAGTGGGGAGAGGGTAAGCTGGTGAGCCCGTCCAGGTTAGCTCATCTTCATGCTCTCCATCCAGCCACCAAAGCTGAACTCCTTCCCGTGCCCTGTCTGCAACCGTGTCTACCCCATGCAGAAGAGGCTTACACAGCACATGAAGACCCACAGCACAGAGAAACCTCACATGTGTGACAAGGTGAGGGGGACACAGCCTGGGGAGGGCCAGGCGGTGGGTGGGGCTGGGCAGGAGGCCAACACTGCTTTGGTTTGTTTCACCACAGTGCGGGAAGTCCTTTAAGAAGCGCTACACCTTCAAGATGCACCTGCTGACGCACATCCAGGCCATCGCCAACCGCAGGTAAGAGCCCAGCACAGTCACAGCGTGCCCAGACACAGCCCGTGTCCTGCTCCCCCTCAGCCCATGTGACAGGTGGCTTTATCCTGGCAGGTTCAAGTGTGAGTTCTGTGACTATGTGTGTGAGGACAAGAAAGTCCTGCTGAACCACCAGCTGTCGCACATGAATGACAAGCCCTACAAGTGCAGCATCTGCAAGTATTCCACTTTCCGGGAGGACTTCCTGGTCTCGCACATGGCAGTCAAACACACAGGTGAGAGGAACCCGATGTCCTACACCTGCACCTTCTCTTGGAGAAGGTCCAAGCCTGCCTGGTCTCCCTGCCATCCCTTGGGGACCCTCTGCTTGACTCCCCCTCCTGGGCCCTGCAGGAGGGAAGCCATTCGCTTGTGAATTCTGTCACTTCACTACCAAGCACAAGAAGAACCTGCGCCTGCACGTGCAGTGCCGCCACGCTGACTCCTTTGATGAGTGGGCACAGAGGCACCCTGAGGAGCTGCCCTGCCGCCGCCGCCCCTTCTTCACCCTGCAGCAGATCGAGGAGCTGAAGCAGCAGCACAGCCAGGTGCAGGCAGCAGCTGAGCCAGAGGCCAGCTCACCGGTGAGTGCCTTGCCCAGCCCCGGCTCCTCCCGGTGCTCGCAGCCTGCCGTGCCCTCAGCTCTCTCTCTCATGTAGGCACCTCTTGACTCCATCACCTGCCCCACGGTTCAGGCTGTCGCGGGAGCAGAGCCCCCTGTCCTTTCACAGGGTTCCCTGCAAGAGGCCACCATCATTTATGAACAAGGTGAGTGAGCTCCTGGGAAGATGGGGAGGAGGTGGACGAGCATCTGCCTGACCCTGCCCGTCTGACACCCCCAGATGTGGCTGGATCAGCAGAGCTGGCCACGCAGACAGCCCTGGATCTCCTGCTGAACATGAGCACCCAGCGAGAGTTGGCCACGGGCTCACTGCAGGTGAGCAGGGCCAAGGGGAGCCAGGCCTGCCTGAGGGGTGGCACAGGGAGGCTTGCCAACCCTGTCCCACTGCAGAGGTGTCTTGCAGAGCCCTGCCCCCTTGGCTGAGCTGCTGTCTTGCACAGGTGGCAGTGGTGAAGCCAGGTGACGCAGGAGAGACACCAGGCTCCTGCGAGCCTCAGGCACAGGAGGAGGGGGAAAAGATGGACTCTAAGGAGCAGCAGCAGAAGTTGGTGATGCTGCACATGGCAGAGACTGGGCAGACACTGGTGCAGGAGGCTTATGAGGAGGCAAGCCTGGGTGGCTCAGAGCTGCAACAGATCACCATCCCCTTCGGCGGCACAGCTGAGTACAGCATCATCGCTCCCATCAGCGAGGAGATCCAGGCCCCAGGCACACTGTACAGGTCAGCTGTATGGGAGGAGTGGGGAGGTGGAGGCCTCTAGTGAGGCATCTTTAAGTGCTGAGGAGGCAGAGGCGGAGGTGGATTCTTCCTGACCCTGTTCTCTCCAGCAGTGAGGAGGAAAGCCCTGTGGAGACCTCCCATGCCGTTGTGGTGAGTGGAGCTGTGATGATGGAGGAGACTCTGAAGGACCATAGCAATCATTACATCATGTCTGGTGTCCCAGGGAGCCAGTTCCAGACCGTGGAGGTAAGGAGCTGAGCCTTCTCCCCGTCCCTGGCAGCAGCGTGAGCAGGTGTGACTGGTGTTTCTCTCGCAGCCCCTCAGCGGGGATGCTGCCTTTCCCTCGCCTGCAGAGGGCCAGGAGGCACAGCCCGCCGGCGTCAAGTGGCCCCTGGTGCAGTGTGTCACCAGGCAGCTCCAGAAGGACTCATCTTTATCCCCAGCCTCCGAGGGGCAGGAAGTCTCATCCCCAAAGGTCAAGTGGCCTGTGCTCCAAGGCATAGCCAAGAAGATCTCATGCAAGGTTTCCACAGCCAAGAAGCTCTCGTGCAAGATTTCCACAGCCAAAAAGTTTTCATGCAAGATTTGCACAGCCATGTTCACAGGGAGAGCAGAGATGGAGAGTCATAAGAGAGCCCACATTGGGCCCAGCACCTTCAAATGTCCAGACTGTACCTTCACTGCCACGCTCTGGCCGGAGGTCCGGGTAGGTTCCCTGGTGCACAGCAGTCCTGGGAACAAGGAGTTTGGAGAAATGGGGTGTTTCTGACTTGATTCTTGTCCTTCTCCCCCAGAGCCACATGGTCCAGCATGCCAGTCTCCGGCCACACAAGTGCCCCCACTGCAGCTTCGCCTCCAAGAACAAGAAGGACCTGCGCAGGCACATGCTGACTCACACCAATGAGAAGCCCTTCGTCTGTCAGGTCTGTGGACAGAGGTTAGTGATGCAGCCAGGCTGTTCTGCTTTGGAAGATCCCACAGAGCTCTGCAAGGCTCAAGAGGAGACAGGATCTTGGTAGAGCTCACTGCCCCAGCCCTTCCCCAGGAGCAGCCCCTGTTACAGGGAACTCTGCTCTTGGGAACAGTTCCTGCTGCAGATGGTCCCAGCTTTGTGTCCAAGGAATATTGGCATGGGGAGGTTCAGTACCTGGCTACGTGCTGGGAGCTGGGATGGGTTGTGTCATAGGATGTGCTTGTGGTGCCCTTGACCTGGATCTCTGCACACAGCACAGCAGTCCTGTGGCAAACTCCACCCTGCTCTGCTCCTCCCGTAGGTTCAACCGTAATGGGCACCTCAAATTCCACACGCAGCGTTTGCACAGCTCGGAGGGGAAGAGGCCAGGGCCTGCTCCTGCCCAGCAAACCATCATCCTGAACAGCGGCGAGGACACCCTGACTACCCTGCACAGTAAGACATGTCCCTGTGACCAGGGCTGACCTGCAGACAGAGCACTGTGCTGGATTCACCCAGCCCATGGGCCAGGCAGGGCTGAGCAGGGTCAGGGCCAGGAGGATCCTGCTGCAGTTGGGATTGCTGGTGCTGGAGAGAGGAGGGGTCTGGGTGTGGAGAGCTGTACAGAACAAGAGGTCTCGTACCCTGCAAACAGGTCCTGGTTAGATCAGTGCATGTGGGTGCAGCTCACGCTGGAATCAGAGTTCAGGGTCTGACACAGAGCGTGTGTTCTGCCCACAATGATCCCTTCTGTTGATGGAGTTTGGTTTAGCTCTGACCTTGCGTGAGCAGAGCCAAGAGACTGCCCTGTGCTCCTCACCAGGGTGGGCTCCAGGCAGTGGCCTCTGGGGAGTGGGGCCATTGGCTGCCCCACCAGTGTGCCCACCACTGTCCTCACCAGCTCTCTCTGCATTGCAGCGGCTCTGCAGGCCGGCCAGGCTGTGCTGGCTCCTGAGCGACTGCAGCAGGCCCTGGGACAGGAGCACATCCTTGTCACACAGGAGCAGAGCGTCACTAGCCAGGTGAGTTGGGCCCCTCGGCCTCAACTTCGCACCCTGTGCAGCTGCTCCCCACAGTGTGGGTCCCTCCTGGGGAGCTGCAGTCAGGCCCAACCCCCCTGACCACACAGGGCACTTACTGACCTTGCAGGAGGAGGCAGCCTACATCCAGGAGATCACGACAGCTGATGGACAGACAGTACAGCACTTAGTGACTGCTGACAACCAGGTGAGGGGACATGGCCCAGGGATGAAAGCAGGGAGAGCTGAGAGCAGTGGGGAGGGCAGGGTTCGGTGGGAAGAGCCGGAAGCACTGGAGTAGTTAAAAGAGGCACAGGGGGACAGACCAAATCTAGCATTGTTGGGGAGGGGGTGCAGTGGTGATCTTTTCTGGATCTGAATTCCCATGTTTGCAGGTTCAGTACATTATTGCCCAGGACGGTGTCCCACACTTGCTTCCCCAAGAGTATGTTGTTGTCCCAGAGGGACATCACATCCAGGTGAGCTTCAGGCTGTCTACTCCCTTCGCATGGTGGGTAGGGCTCATGGGGTGCCATGTGGGGTGCTGGGGCCCCTCGGGCCCCCTTCAGCATACTCCATTTAGGTCACAGCATTGCTGGGAGCCTGGACACTCACAGACTCTTAAGGCAGCCTCACTTGCTTGTCCCCAGGTACAGGATGGTCAGATCACCCACATCCAGTATGAGCAGGGCAGCCAGTTCCTCCCAGAGTCGCAGGTAAGGGGCCAGGTGGGAGCTGGAGGGGCTGCCCTGAGCCTGCAGTTGTAGAGTGTGATATGAAATAGAGGGTGCTCATGGGCTGGTGCCAGAGTACAGCAACCATGGTCAGAGCAGCTCCAGGAGGGACTGCCCCCTCAGGGCTCCCCTGTTCTTCCCTCGGTAGATCCAGTACATGCCTGTGTCACCTGAGCAGCAGCTGGTCACGCAGGCACAGCTGGAAGCAGCGGCACACTCAGCTGTCTCAGGTAGGAGCAGGGCCCTGGGCTGAAGGGGCCGGTCCTCCGAGGGCTTGGGGTGCCAGTCCTGCTGGCAGTGGTTGTTTGGGGCTGGCAGGGAGCTGGGTGGCCTTTTGTCCCTTTTTTGTCCCTTTTGTCTCTTCCCCGGGGGCAAGTGGGAGAAGGTGGAGGGGAAGGGCTCTGAGGTGGTGCTGACCCTCCTCCCCTGCAGCAGTGGCAGATGCAGCGATGGCCCAGGCCCAGGGCGTCTTTGCCGCCGAGGCAACGGCTGAGCAGATCCAGCAGCTGCAGCCAGGCATCCACTACGACGTCATTACACTGGCGGAATAGCACCAGGCCAGGGCTGGACACCGTGCTGGACAGGTGGCTACACCAGCAGCAGCCACCCAAGCCAGCAGTTGCCTTATTGTGTTGGGGCTGCAAGGGACCTACTTGAGCTGCAGCAGCACAGACATGAAGATGGACACGCTGCTGCTCGGTGCCGTGCCAAGGGGGTCCTGTGGATTCCCCCCCAGAGACTGCTCAGCAGCCATGGGGGCAGCCCTTGTATGGACAGTCTCTTTGCCTGTTGCACTTGATGGTCTGAAATCTCTTTTTCTGAACTGTCTGTGTGTGCAGCCACAAATCGGTGTCTGCCTTGCATACGAGAGTCTTGGGGGAGCCATGGGGCCAGGTCCGGCTGTGTGGTGCAGTGAGAGATGTGCAGTGTGTGCAACCACAGCCGTGTGTTCCCTGCAGCCATGGGCCTGCGGACCTGGTGTGCCAGCAGCCAGCCCTCGTGGCGTCTCCGGCCTGCAGGCAGGCAACAGCAGGGCTCTGGACTGGAGAAACCTGAGGAGGAGGAGAAGGAGGCAGCAGAGGTGGAAGATGCTCTATTTTTCTTCTAAAGAGGGATGGACTCTGGCATTGGTCTGTCAGTGGTTGTTGGAGGGGTTCAGTTATGACATTCTCAAGCTATGACTTATGCTTATGAATAAAAAGGGATGAAGACCTGCATGTCCACCTGCCCAGGCTCAGGGCTTGGGCCTGTGGGGACAGGACAGCCCAGCCTCCTCAGCACATCCCCTGGGGCTGGGGCGCAGGGGTCCTGGAGCCCAATGCTGTGCTGGGCTGGTCATTGCTGTCAGACACTCTGGGCTATCAGCTGCCTCCTGCCCGAGTGACCTTGACTCCTGGGAAGTGAGCCGTACAGCTGGGCCAGCGGTGGGTTTGGGGCTGGAGTCATGAAATTAATCGAGTGGTAAACAGCCTAAATCCCGTGTAACTCTGTCCCGAGCTCCACACCGCCTTCCTGAGCGGCTTGTCTGGGCGTATTTACATGCGATTATAACAGCTAATCGCGGAGTTTTAGTTCTCTGTTCCTGCATTAAACTGATTATCCGTGGAGGGGGGAAAACGGCCGGGAACCACCCAGCCTCGCTGAGAGCCTCTGTGAGGTCCATGCCCCACAGCTGCGGGTCCGAGGCAGTGTCATCCCGGCCTCTCTGACGGTCTCTCCCTGTCCTCATGCGGTGGAGAGGGATGGCACCGGGACTGCTGTGGGACAGCCCCCGTAACCAGCAGGGCAGTGACGTGTGTGTCCCTGCTCCTCCCTGGGGTGGGCAGCTCCGGCTGCAGCTGCCTGTGGCTCCGCCCCAGCCGTGGCTCCATCCCGTCTGTGGCTTTGTCCTGCTGCCTTCGCAGCAGCCCGGTCCATGCCCAGTGGTGCCCGTGCGTAGCTGTGCCTGCCCGGCTGTGGCTCAGCCAGTGTCCAACAGTGTCTGCCCGCCCTGCTGGTGGCTGGCTGTGGCCCTCCCTCTCCAGCTGTGCCGCGCAGGGTCAGGGTGCGCTGCAGCAATCCACAGGCGCTCTCCTAGATTACAACCCCATTATCTAATCAAGTGGATCTGCAGCACTGATTAGGGCTGGAGGAGTCCCGCGGGGACAAGGTTATGGGGCCACTGTGGGGCCGTGGCCAGGGCAGGTTCTAGTCAGCAGCACCGGTGTTTCCAGCTTCCTGTGGCTTCAAAATCTGGGCTCCTCAGAGCAAAGACCAGCCCACGGTGGGATGGATGGGACCAACACTCTGGCTGCTGAATGTTGGGAGCTCCAGGTGCTGCTGGAGCTCTGGCCATGGGGCGCTGCAGGAGCTTGGGACCCCTCTGCACTGGCACCTCAGCTCTTGGACCTTCTCCTGTCACTGGGGCTGCAGGGAGCCAGGGATGTGGCTGGGCTCATTAGCACCGGTGACCTTCGCCTTCCTGTCCTGGCCAGTGCTAAGCGGGTTTGTTACATATTTAATATCCTGAGAGCGTTATTAGTCGGTATTTAATGACGGATACAACCTATGGGATAATCCCAGTCTTAGTGGGGAGGTGTGGTGGCAGGAGCCAGCGGCTCGGGGGGTCGCAGGCTCTTAGGGCCCCTTGCACAGCTGCCCACCAGTGCCCTGCTTCCCCCCTGCTGCCCTCACTGCACCAGCCACAGGACCCCCAGTGCCTGCGGTGATCCCCATCTGTTCCTGGGGCTGTGGGACCCTTCCCCTTCACCATTCTGCCGCCAGGAATCCAGTGGCAGTGCTGGGGCTTGTTTGAGGACTGGGCAAAGCCAAAGGAGGAGTAGGGCAGGGCAGTGGAGGGTATTGTTCCCCCACTAGGCATGAGCCTAGCCCTCCACAGCATGGGAAGGCTCTGCCAACCCCAGGACCAGGTCTAGGCTGGGGTCTGATAGGTAGGACTGAGGCTCTTGGCACTGCATTAAAGCCCCAGGTGTGCTGTGTCCTTGTGACTGTTGGGACCATATGGACACCATCCACCAGCCTCTGGGTGCCACTGCATCCAATCCATGGGGGCTGTGTAGGCTGTGCAAAGCTGGGGGGCTGAGGCGTGGTGGGCAGGGTCCTGGCTGGTGGCAGGCAAGCAAGGAGGATGGTCCCTGCCCAACAGTAGCCAGGGTGGGAGGGAGGGTGGTATCGAGTGCCCCAGATCCTGCTGCCACTCCCATGGGTGCTAATACCCCCTAATCAGCTGTCAGTCACCACAGACCCCAGCAGCTATAAGAAGCCCCGGAGCAGCTCCCCAGCTCCTCTTCTGCAGCATGGCAGCACCTCGGGATGAGAGGAGCCCTGGACAAGAGATGAGGAGCTGCAGAGGGCCTTGGGGGACTGTGCAAGGACCCCCACAAGCCCTGCTGCCCTGCCCCTACCCCTGCCCTTGCCCTGTGCTGGCTGGGTACAGCCTCCTGCCACCTCCTGTGGGCTTCCTGACGCCCGTGGTAAGTGCCACTCTGCAGATCCATGGGGCTGGGATGGGGCTGTGTGGAGTTGTTGGGGTGGGGCTTGGGGAACTGGTGTCCTGAGTGTGCTGTCCCACACACACACACCCTGCTGCACCCTGACACTTTGGGGTGCACATCGGGAAAGTTGATGACAGGAAGAATACAGTTCTGCTCTTTCCCACACGCAGAGGGCAGAGCCCCTACATCCCTCAGCCTCTTTCCTCTGGCTGTGACACCCCCACCCTGACACGCCTCTACCCCTCCAGGTCTCACCACCCTACGAGATGCCCCTGGGGCTGCCCACGGAGCCAGGTCGGGTGAAGGCAGCAGCAGCACGGGAGAGCACTGGGGCACTGAAGGCCTGGCTGGCACGGCACCCCAGGAACCCCTACCCCAGCAAGGGGGAAAAGGTGATGCTGGCTGTGATCAGCCGGATGAGCCTCACCCAGGTCTCCACCTGGTTTGCCAACGCTCGCCGGCGCCTCAAGAAGGAAAACAAGGCAGGCTGGGCTGCACGCGGTACCTCTGACAGCGAGGACAGTGAGGGTGAGGGGGTCCCATCAGGTGCTGCATCCATTCCCAGCTCCAGCCCTGTGCAGGATGGATGTGGTGACAGCCCTGAGGCAGGGCTAGGCCCTGGGCAGGGCAAACAGTCCCAGAAACCCAAGATCTGGAGTGTGGCAGCAATGCTGGCATCTCCCCCCAGCAAGGATGGGTGCCCGCCGGGGATGCCAGTGGTGCTGGAGCAGGCATAGGGCTGGGGCTGTCATTTGCTGTCCCCAGGGACATGGCAGGACAAACAGCCATGGGATCCAGCAGCTGCCCTGCCAAGGAGAGTGGGAGATGTGGGCAGGGAGGGATACAGAGTCGTAATAAATGTGACTGTCTCGGGACTCCTGGTGTTGCCTGTGTGTGGTGGGGGTGCTGGCAGGGAGTCGGGGTGTTGGTGGGAATGCTGATAGGGATGCGGCTGTGCCAGCAGGGATGTGGGGAACTTCAGCACTAGTGGTGCTGCGAGTCTGGGAAATAGGGCAGGTCTAAGGTAGAGATCAAAAATAGACTTTGTTCTTCTTGATAAAAGTAATAAAATGGTTAGCGGTGTTAAATTAATCCTTACAAAACAAAACTCAACGAGGTTAAATAAAGCCTGGAGGCTCCATGTAAAAACGACAATGACTGCAAAACAGCTGCAAAGACATCTATACGCACCAAAGAACCTCCTTTCCTCCACTTCTCCATCCTCTGGGACACGATCAGCAAATACAGGACGCACATGGGGGAAAAAAACATATGCAATGGAAGCGGCTCCGTGAGGAGCGTGGGCACCATGGACAGAACTATTTACACGAAAGACACAGAGCTGTGGTGGGGCCAGTCCAGCCACAGGAGCCCCTGGGCTCTGCCCATCCCTCTCCTGCTGGGGCCCCTCTGGCTGCAGCGCTCAGCACCCAGCGCTTAGTCTTCCTCAGTTGGGATTTGTCTCCCGGGGTCTGCTCTGCTGTCAGCTCAGCTCTTGCCCTTTTTCTGCTGCAGAAGAGGATGAGGAGCTGACGATCCGCCCCAAGTGTTTGTACGCTGACACGAGCTCCCACAGCTGCTCTGATGTGGGAAAACCAGTGCTGTCCATGGGAAGGCACCAGGCACTGGGCTTGTCCCTGTGGTCCAGGCAGAGCATGGTGTGGATCAGGGAACACCAGTACCACACGGATTGGCCATGCAGGGTCAGGAGTGGGGGAACCCAAAGACCTCCAGGCACAGGCACTGGCAGAGGCTGTAGACAATGCAGAGGAGGAGGGTGGAGGGCACGAGGCTGACCAGGATGATGCCCAGGCTGTGGTGCTCGATGAGCAGGAGGTAGATGCCGAAGGGCAGGGAGCTGAAGTAAAGGAGGCACAGAACACCCAAAATGAACCGAGGGACGGCTCGCCACCCCCAGGAGCGGCACTTCTGCCCGGGGCTGTGGCAGGGCAGCGCACCCAGGCTGGTGGGACGGTACAGGTGCACCACCTCCAGCCTGCCCAGGCCCTCCGGTGGGGCCACATCCTCTGGCACCTCCAGGATGGTAACAACCAGGCAGTCAGGGCTGGACGTGGGTTCCAGCACACTAGGGCAAAGGAGAACCTCAGGGGATCGGGAGGGCCCCCGCTTCTTGGCCCGTTCACGGCCTGTCAGCAGTGCCAGTGCCTCACCATCGTCCTGCAGCTGTTGCACATCCCTGCTGGGCACCGGGCTGTGCTGGCGACAGAAGGGGCAGCGGAGCTGGGGGGTTGATGTGTCCCCCGAAGGCACCATCCTGCGCACGCAGCGGGTGCAGAGGCGATGGCCACAGCAGAGTAGTTTGGGCCTGCGGGTGCGGGTGTCGAAACGGCTGTAGCAGATCTGGCACTCCAGCTCGGGGGATGCGGGTGCCACTGGCGTGGACCCCAGGTCGCTGGCTGGCTGGGCCATGTTCCCGGAGAGGTGCTGGGGACCGCCCTGGCTGCGGGAAGATGCCGTCAGCCAGAGCAGGGGCAGGTCCTCATTGCCTCCCACGGGTGGGGTCTCAGCCCCACTACACCCCATGGGCAGTGTCCCGATCAGTCCTCAGGGCTTGGTGGCAGAGCAGGGCCAGGGGAGTGGGGGGATGGCACCAGCCCCCTCCTCAGGCTCTACTCCAACCCCCTGTCGGTGCCGCCGGCGCTGGCACTCGCCCTCATCCCGGCGCCCGTNCGAGTGCGGCGCAGGGGCCGCCGGCAGCGCCGCGGCGTTGGCTCGGTAACGGAGAGCAGCGAAGGCGGGGGAGGTTCGGACGGGCCTGGCCGGGGCCCCGCGGAGCCCCAGAACCGGGACCTGCCGCGCTGCGGGAGGACGACGCGGGAGTCTCTGCAGTAGCCGGTGAGGGGTTGGTGCGGGATCGGTGCAGTCCCCCCCTTTCAGGGCAGCCCTTCCCGGCCTGGGCACTGCGGCAGCGGCCCCTGGGGTCCGGCACTCCCTGCGAGCCGATTCGGGGGCATTCGGGGATGCAGTACTTGACAGGTTCGAGCCGGGCACGGCCGAGACCCTGGCACATCGCACCTTGTAGGTTGCATCTCCCTCCCCAGCCCAGTCAGATCTGCTCCACGCTGTTGCCCTTACATGAGGGCACTGAGGGACCCCCGCATCTCCCTCCCTCCTGCCAGGCAGGAGAGCAGCAGCATTAGTGAGGGTCTTTCAGTTCAAATCATCCAGGTTTGTAGAGACTAAGCTTTTATGCCAGAGTTTCAGCTCCTGCTGNTGTTCCCGGAGAGGTGCTGGGGACCGCCCTGGCTGCGGGAAGATGCCGTCAGCCAGAGCAGGGGCAGGTCCTGATTGCCTCCCACGGGTGGGGTCTCAGCCCCACTACACCCCATGGGCAGTGTCCCGATCAGTCCTCAGGGCTTGGTGGCAGAGCAGGGCCAGGGGAGTGGGGGGATGGCACCAGCCCCCTCCTCAGGCTCTACTCCAACCCCCTGTCGGTGCCGCCGGCGCTGGCACTCGCCCTCATCCCGGCGCCCGTTTCTGCGGAGGACATCGTTCCCGGGGCACGGCATCGGCAGAGGCGGGCAGCTCCCGCACACATCTTTGGCCCTCACGGTGCGGTTTGTCTGAGGGCCCGGGCCGGCGCCGGACACCGTCTCTGCCGGCGGCGGGGACCCCCGTCCCATCCCGCCCCCACCGTGTCCTGGTTCCCGAGGCTCACAGCTCCTTTTCCGCACCCCCCGCCGCCGCTCCCGGCCCGCACCGCATCCCCTCCCGTACCTGCGCTCCGCGCCGCGGCTCCCGGNGATTCGGGGGCATTCGGGGATGCAGTACTTGACAGGTTCGAGCCGGGCACGGCCGAGACCCTGGCACATCGCACCTTGTAGGTTGCATCTCCCTCCCCAGCCCAGTCAGATCTGCTCCACGCTGTTGCCCTTACACGAGGGCACTGAGGGACCCCCGCATCTCCCTCCCTCCTGCCAGGCAGGAGAGCAGCAGCACCGCTTACCACGGGGGTAGCATTAGTGAGGGTCTTTCAGTTCAAATCATCCAGGTTTGTAGAGACTAAGCTTTTATGCCAGAGTTTCAGCTCCTGCTGTTCCACTCAGCCTTGTCTGTACCCTCCACCACTCCCAGCTGCCCACTTCAGCTCCCCCCTCCACCACAGCCGCTTTTACAGCTTGACCTGTTCCTGGTCACTTGCCCTTGAAACCCACAGTGTCAACAGACACACTCCTTTGACTGTCTCTTGCTCTGTTTGAAGCAGCCAGGCCAACGGGCTTCTGGTCATCAATGCCACTTACACCTCCCGTGAGATCAGCTAATTGTTCCTCACTTGAGGGAGCTGGCAATGGGCCCTGTGTGGCCTGACAGGGTTACAGACACTCCCAGCATCTGCACATCTCTGCTCACCTGAGCCTCGGGAACAGCCAGTCTTGGCTCAAAACAATAAACAAAAGTTAAAACCAAAAAACGCTTTACAGAACTGCCACTTCTGAAGCTTGTGTTCCCAGCTGCCCCAAGTGTCCTTAAAGCACATCAAAGGTCTCTTTGCTTTTGTCAGAAGCATCTCAGGAGAGCTACAGAGCTCCTGGGAGCAGGCAGCATGTGAGGCTTGGCAATTCCTGCCCATCCCAGAGAGGCACTGGCACTGCCATGGCACTGACACCTGGTCCAGCACCAGCTCTGCAGTGGCACTGGCACTGCTGTGGCACCCATAAAAGGTTGGCTGTGCCAAGGGGTTCAACGGCACTTCTCTGAGGAGAGAGAACAGAAGTCACACCAAAGCAGCCAAGAGCCAGGAGTGGGATGGTCACACTTCTTCACGGGCTCACACTGGTCTGTAGGAAACAGAACTCAGTGTCACGCAGAACAGGGCAGATGCCAGATAGTTCTGAAAAAACCAAAACCCAACGTTTTTCTACCTTCCACCCAGGCAGAGGCTGGGTAAGAGGTGAACACAGACCCTGGATGCCAGAGAAGGAAACGCACAGACACAGGCAGAGCTGTATGCTGGTTTTAATGTTCCTAAGAACTAGGAAACAGAAATCAAAAATAGACTTTGCTCTTCTTGATAAAAGTAATAAAATGGTTAGCGGTGTTAAATTAATCCTTACAAAACAAAACCCAAGGAGGTTAAATAAAGCCCGTAGGCTCCGCATAAAAACCACGACGACTACAAAACAGCTGCAAAGACGTCTTTACACACCAAAGAAACTCCTCCACTCCTCCCCTCTCCAGGACACAGTGTGGGCAAACACGGGACTCACACATGGGAAAAAAACACAGATGCAATGGGAGCAGCCCCGCCAGGAGCGTGGGCGCCACGGACAGAACTATTTACACTATGGACACGGAGCCGTGCTGGGGCCAGTCCGGCCACAGGAGCCCCCGGGCTCTGCCCGTCCCTCTCCTGCTGGGGGCCCTCCGGCCACGGCGCTCAGCGCCCAGCACTCGCACTTGCCATCTGTCCCTCCATCTGTCCCACTGTCCTTCCACCCAGCTCTGGCAGCCCCTTCCCTTGGCACTCTGGCGTCGCGGGGCTGCCGCTCCTCCTGCCGCGCCACACTAGGCTCCTTTGCCCCCGGCAAGGGCCGCGGCTGAGCCTCCTCTCCCGCTGGTGGCCGGGCGCTCCCGGCTCCTGGAGGCCGGCGTTCGCAGTTCGCAGAGGAGAGCAGGTGCCGTGGAGCTGCTGCACAGGAGTCCCGGGCGGGTGCTGCACACCCAGCAGTCTCTGCTGCCCCGGACAGCCTCCCCGGGGCCGCCAGCACCTCCCCTGCTGCCTCGCACCTCTGCCTTAGTTGGGATTAGTCTCTCGGCTGCTGCTCTGCTCTCGGCCCAGCTCCCGCTCTTTGTCCGCTGCAGAGGAGGAGGAGGAGGAGGAGGAAGAGGAGGAAGACGAGGAGCTGAGGGTCCGGCCCGAATGCTTGTAGGCTGCAACGAGCTCCTGCAGCCGCTCCGGCGTGGGCTCCCACTTGGCAAAGCCGGCGCTGTTCTGCAGGAAGAGGACGGCTGTGTTGTGCACAGCCTTGTAGTACATCTCCTCTCTGCAAGGCAAGAGCACAGGCATCAGCACCTCCCCTGGCTCCCACCCCAAGCCATGGACACCTGCCCCACCTCTTCTTGCCTACCATCCTTAGGACAAGTGTTTGTCCCTGTTCTTTCATTATTCTGAAAAAAAGTGGAAGCACAGTGCAGCCTCAGGAAGTTCTGAATGCAGCAGGGGTTACTGAGCTTTCAGAGTGAGGCACTGATGCTGCAGAGCCCAGTTGCTCTGTATCAGTACTTGCATGTGCTGGGACCTCACTGTCCCTGCAGAAGGGACTGGGCACAGCTAGGCATGAATCCTAACTGGTAAAGAGAATTTCAGTGTCCAGGCACTTGTTGCTTAAACAAGTTGTTGCTCAAACTTGTTGCTTCAGCAGCAGAACAGGGGCCAGCCTGCCCCACTGGGGACTGAGCTCCCACTGCCCCTTGACCCTGCTCCCCCCACTGACACCCAGCTGTTGTGGCTCAAATGGCTCGTGGGCCTGAGGACTGTCAGGGGAGCATTGATCAGCACCACAGGTGTGACCTGTTCCAGCTGGACTTGTGCCCAAGGAATACATCTCTCGCAAGTTCTGTTAGCAGTCATTAAACAGACGTGGAAATCACAATGCTGTCTGCCCATCCTGAACACCCAGAGTGATGATGCACTGCATTTGTCCTTGCCTGCTCCCTGCTTCCCACTGATCTCAGCCTGAGAGAAGATATTTCTGTCACACAGCTTCAGAGCCGTGTTCCCAGAATGATCCAAGAACAAAGCCTACTTTTTGCAGACGTGCTGGGACCCGCTGCGATACTCGTGATCGAAGGCCGGCAGGATGAGCTGGTGCCGCTTGAACTTGCTCTGCTCCATGCGGGTCAGGGCCGGCGTGGGGGGGTCCCGCCACTCTGGGATGAAGACGATGAACGAGAGCGGCTCACTGGAGCTCTCCAGCAGTTTCTAATGTAACAACGAAAGGAACAATCTCAGCAATGACATGTCTAAATGAGTTTTATGGAAAGGAAATGCCTCTGCTTCGAGAGCGGTGCTGCAGCCACCGCCGTCCTGTCCCTGCCCTCAGCCCCACTGGAGTGCTGGGGAGGGTGCAGGAGTGGTGGGGAGCACAGGATGGATGGCACAGCTCCATCCCAAACAAAGCCTGTCAGTGAGCAGACATACCTCAAAGTGAGAGACCATGGCATCCATCAGCTCCTCACAGAACGGAGGATTTGCCTCAAAAGAGCCACTTATAGGGAAGAAATCCAGGCACGGGCTGGAGAAAAGGCAAAGATCCCTATTAGTTCGTCCAGAGTCATCCCATGGGGACACACCCACAGACACACAGCAAGAGAACGTAAGACTCACCCCCTGGATCCGAAATACCCGTCTGTGTCCAAGAAGGCTGAACAGTACTGCTTAAAATAGCAATTCAGGGGCGAGGCAAAGCACTCAAAACTCACTCCAAAGAGCTTGTGAAGGGCTTCAAAGACATGCACAGGAAGTGCCCCTTGCAGACCAGTCCCTTCGTACAGCCCCACACCGAACATCATCTGAGGAGAGAAAAACCCGCGTGAGCCGTGCCTGTACCTGCTGTTCCTGCTGCTCCCTTCACTGACCACAGACCCAGGGCCACACATCCATGCACACACTCCTCTAGGTATGCAAGGCCCCCTCGTCCTTTCTCAAATCCATGTAGGTCCCTGCATGTACCCAAGAGATTTAGAGATTTCATCCAACTCTGGCCCCACGAAACTGTCAGTTTTCCCTTGTTCTCCCATGAACTTCCAGCTGCCCTTCAAGAGTCAAGAGCTACCCAAGGTTTCCTTCACAAAAATCTTTACCCTCAAGACCACAACTGCTCTCCAGACCGTGCTCCTACCTCAGCATACTGGCAGCAGACAACAGACTCAGTTCAAACTCTGTGTTGGTCCAGGCTCCCAGAGCCATGTCCCTTCCCCAGAGCAAAGAGGAGTTCAGTTCCCAGTGCTGCCAAAGCTTTCTGATGTTCAGTTGTGGTGAGACTTTACCTGGTATCGACGGAGAAGGCACCAAACCCTGGGCAGGAACTTTTCGAAGCCCGAGTCGTCGATGCAGCTGTACCGATAGAGGAGCCACTGGAAGAGAAAGCCCAGTCACTGAACACACTAAGAATGGCCAAGATGTGGTGATACACACATGTTATGACAGGGGGAGGGATGCTGAAGAGCAGAAGCAGGTGGGCTCTGCACAGAGGCATGTCAGCACATCTGCTGTCACTGTGTGAACCACCAGCTTATCACTGGAATGGATGAACCCCCACACTAGCACATGTCTCTCAGTAAGGACTGCTTTGCTGCAAAAGATTCTGGCAGCACAGCACATATTCAGAGCACACACCCAACATGTGAAAAATACTCCCAAGCAGGAGCCTGAGCTGTCTCCACTCCTGAAGCAGGATCTGGTAGCTCTGTGGGGTCACCTGGCCATCCTTTGCCCAGCCCTGCCCTCAGAGCACATGGAGATGAGGGAGCAGCAGGCCTGGTGCCCAGCCCTTACCAGTTTGCTGAAGTAGTTGCGGCTCACTTTGACCATCTCCCCCTTGTACCGCACACACGCCACGTTGTTCTCCATGTGCATCTCCACGCTGGGGAGTGGTGGGGAGGGGATGGCCAGTCTCATGGGGTAACAGTACACCAGCCTGTCCTGGACCTCGGGAGCTTCTACCTCAGCTACAGGGAAAGAAAAGGCAGGCAGCTGTGAGAAGACAAGGACATTTAGGACCAACCTTCCTTTCACCTCAAAACACAGTGACCTGAATACGGCTAAAGAGAAGAGTGGTCCTCCCAAAAAACACTGTGATGGTCCCTCACAGATCTTGTAGGCAGCTGCCTACCAGGTTCAGAGGTGATTCCCCAAATTAATTCCATCTCCCACTGTCAGAACACAGAGAGGATCCACTGTGCAGCATTTCTTCATCTCTAACCCAGGGGAGCTTCAAACAGCACACCGCCACCCCAGTGTCCAGAAGCATGTCCGAGACAGGCAAAATACTCTTTTTATTGCTACTGTTTCCATCTCTGTCTCAAACTCATTCAAAACACAGTAAAAACACCCAGGCTGCCAAATGTAGGAGGCAAAGGAATCTCCCTGCCCATCAACTTGGCTTCAGGGAGAGCTCACAGGGGAGATCAGCTGGAAGGGATCCCTGACTCAGTGGGGTTGAATGACAACCAGCAAAAACAATGGCAAAAGGCAGATGCTGGGACCTGAAGGGAGGAGAGTCAAGACTCAAAAAGGAAAAGGACTACAGACAGCAGTGATGAAAGAAGCAAGGCCCATGGAGGAAGGAAAAGGTGACTAGAGGCAGAAGTACAGACATGAACTAGGAAGAAAGAACAGAAAGATCAAGGAACATGGATGCCCTGCCAGGAAAGGGTGCAAAGTGACATGCTAGGAGGCAGAGGGGTAGAAACAGTGCTCAGGACACAAGAAATGTGGCACAAGAGAATACAGGGAGAACACTCAGCATTAGCAAGGGAATGTCAGCTGCCTTCGGGAATTCATGAAGCAGCAGAGTGAAAATTAATGGTCCAAGGAAATGAATGAAGTGTGACCAGCTCCTAACAAGCTACGTCATCCTGACAAATCATAAATTTATGGTATGTGATGTTACAGACAGCCACAATACCTGACAGAAGACAGTCTGTGACTGCACAGGCACTGGGGGACTGACAGTGAAGCCTACACTCGGCTGGCTGTTTCTGACTTTGAAATTACACCCCGTGGACGCAGAGCTGCCCTCCCAGCAGGTAACACTCTCTGAACAGGAACAGACCAGAGCACGGGCCTCTAGTTGCAGTGCTATGGCGCTACAGCTCTTCAGAGGGGGCTGCATACCAGAGATATTGTTCTCTTTGAGTATGGCAAGATGCTTCTCCCGGATCCGCTTGACGTATTCCAGGGAGATGTAGTAAATCTTACTGCAGATGCCTTCAACGGAGTCCTTGGCTGCAGCAGACACGTGGGGCCCGCACTGTTTGCGCAAGTGCTCCAGGCGGTCCTGCAGAACCAGAGAACCAGAGTCTCCCACACAGCCACCACTGACTCCACGGGGCTGTGCAGCATCCCCAGGCTGCTCCCCCACAGCACACAATGAGGGGAAGCAATGGCAGTCAACTCGAGGCACCTGTCTCTGTCCCCGCATGCCTCTCTCCCCTGCACTCTGTTGCAGAGCAGCAGGACACTGACCATGTAGTCCTCCTTGGAGGCGGAATGGTCCCGTCGCAGCCAGCTGAAGGTGTCCTCCACGTTCCACTTCACCACCTTCCTGCTGTCTGGGGAAGCACTCCTGCAAAACCAGAGGGGCAAAATTTAATCTATACCTGCACAGCAAGATATTCCATCCCCCTCCAATGTTTTCTACCACGAGGGAATGTGGCCACTGACACTCGATCAAGGCCCTGCTCCAGCACTCCCCTCCAGTTCTCTGGAAAGTGCTTCCAGATGTTTGCATGACTAGGGAATGCCATGCTCTCTCCAAAACCAGTGTAGCTGGCTGCTGTCCTCTCTTAAACAGGAGAGGCCCATAAAGCCTTCATATGTCTTGGCAATGGCCACTCTGATACTGATTTTAATTTTCAAATATTGCTAGGAGCTTGTGAGTCTCAGGAAACTACCCCATTAAGGTTTTTCTTTCCCCCACAAGGTTCTCCCCACAATCTTTCTCAATTCTGTCCTGTGGCAGAACTGGTCACAAAAACTACCTGGTATACAAAACATCACTTTAAGCCTCATGCTCTATGACAGCAGTGAGTGCCCAAGCATTCCTGGTTTGATCTTAGAGATAAAAACAACATTCCACATCCAGCATTTCACCAGCTCTCACTTGTCTCTGCACAGATTCCTGCTTCCCAGCATCACATTTTACGGTAATGTCACTACCAAATAACTTTCAAGCACTACTGCTTTTCTTCTGTATGTTCCTAACTCTGCTTTTCCTCAGCAAGATGATGACCAGCACTGGATAAGGCAGGATGAGCAGCCCCTATAACACTCTTCTCTTTTCTGAATGTGACAGCACTGCAAAAGCAGCTCCCACCTGGATTCAATCAGCCGTTTTGCAGCCTCAGCATACTTGAAGAGCAGCCTCTTGGCTTCCTCCCGGAACTTGATTCTGGATAACCTGAAGTAAATTAAATTCGTATGTGTCAGCCTCACAAAGGGATGGAGGCCAGGTTCAGATCCCAAGCCTTCCATCACCAGCACCCCACCACTTCATCAGCCGAAGGGAAGCATCACAGCACAGAACCATGGCAGGTAAACCAGACCGACACAGAATCACCCCAGCAAGGTGCCCTGTCTGTGAATGGTACCTGATGGGAATGTCATTCATGATCTCTCTGAACATGGAAGGAGACACTACTGGCTCGCAGTCACTCGGTAAAAGAGGATCTGTCCCTTTATCAACCACCTTCCTCTCCAACATCCAGCGATTAAAGGACTCCCTTGGGGGGTCAATCCCTGGAGACACAAGAAAAGGGTCTAATAAATACCATACATACCACACCATACAGACAAGCTCTGATAAGGATCATCACACGGAGTTTTGCCTAATCAGTTCACAGCCAACAACATCTCAAGAGTACAACCATCACAAAAAGAGACCACAAGGACAAGACAGGCATGAACTAAAAGCAAGATCATGACAGCACAGCAGGACCAAGAAGGAAATCAGGGGTGCCCGAGAGAAACTCACCTTCTCGCTGCTGGCAGAGCTCACGATAATGCTGCCGCAGCTTGAGAATGAGCTGGGACCGAAGCAGCTCCACCTCGGGGTGCGGAGGAAGCACTTCTGACGGTGCCCTCTGCTTAATCACCGCGTTTGTCTGAATATCCAGGTCCCAATATACTCTGTGGCAGAAGTAAATGTCATCAGGATGGCCAGGATATTGGCTAATTATCAAATACTACTCCTAAAGATGCTTCTTTGGGCTGTTTCACCAGCCAGGAAACCAAACTGTTAAGACTCCTGGCAAAGGTACAGGGGGGTTTTATATCCCCCAGGTTCTTCTTCAAAGATGTCTAAAAACCTGTGTCTCTCTAACCCTCCACCGAGAAACAAACTGAAGACAAGTGGAGACAACTCACTCAGTTGGTCGTAGAAGAGCTGCCTGCTGTTTGTCTTCAGGTGAAACACACCATGCCTTCAAAACTGAGGTTCCTGGAATACTGGGAGAGCTGGGGACTGGCTGAGCAGCTGTGTTCCCAGGGACATCCGTCTGTGTGTATGAAAGATGAATTATTGCACCACAGAGACAGGTAAAGGAGGAGCAGCTCAGTGAACCACACAGCCCTGCACCAGAACACCAAGCAAGAGGCCCGCATGAGTTCTCCAGCCCCCCTCACTTTCAGGTAGCATACATTAGTTTGACAGCATCAGACCCACCTTCGGCTTCTTCACACTGTTGCCACTCGGTGGAACCTCCTCTGAGAACCTTCTCTTCCTCTGCTTGCTCTCCACAGAGGTATCTACTACCCCTCCTTCCAGTGGCACTGGAGCCGCGTTCAACCCCAGAGGATCTGACTATGAGAGTCCAAACAACAGCACACGTCAGCTCACCTGACACCACTGTACCATCCCAAATGAAGGTGGGAAGCTCTTAACCTCCCATGACACCGGTCCTGGCTCCCACATGGATGGAAATAAGGACACCACTACTTCACACCTGCACAAAGCTAAGACAGTTTTTTCTAGACCTGTGTCTGTATGCCTTTTTTTAAGCCTTTGATGAGAAAAACCCATTGTAACACCTCCAGGCTGAGTGATCTTCAAGCAGTGAATGACACCTGGAACAGCATCTGAAGAGGAACATTTCCCCAGAACCAAACCAGGCGATGGACTGAGCGAGGAGCTCTGAAGGCACAGAAGACCCTCCCACACCTGTAATGTGAAGTCCACAGACCACACCACCTGCCCCTGCAGAACATCCCAGCCCTGGCACAGCCTTCCGAGGTAAGTGTGCACTTACGATGACATCGTGCTGTCCCAGCACAGGCATTTCCCACAGAGACTGGTTTGTGAAGCGATTGAAGTAGTAGGGGCGGTTCTCCCGTTTGCTCCAGCACTTCTCCCAGCCAGCCTGCACCAGCTCATCTGAAAGAACAGGGAGAGTCAGGAGAGGAGCATCCTGCACAACAGCCCTGCCCTGCAGGTCCCCAGCACTGTCACATCACACTCTGAAACAGACACTGTACCCAGGCTCCCTTGGCAGGCCCACTGCATCTCCCTCCCCGCTCCCAGGGCCCTGCAGAGTTCCCAAAGGCAGCTGGTACCTGGCAGGTCCTGTACCAGGCGCATGGGTTTGGGGGAGCTGGGCTGGTTCTGGTTGGAGGTGCCAGGTGAGTGACTCATGAGAGACGCTTCCTCCGCAGGGCTTCTATGATTCTCATTGGCCATTTCTCAGCAACCGCACTAGAAGAAGCAGACACAACATCCAGAGTTACAGCAGGAAAGATCCCAAATCCGCTCGGCCCACTCAGCCATAGCACTACAAGTTCATTCTGACAGTAAAACAGGGATTGAACCCGTACACACAAACAGCACCTCAGCTCTGAAAAACACCTGTTATGCATGACACAACAAGCTATGAGAAATGCTGAGTGTTAAATGGGGTCAGCCAGGGTATTCTTCAGGCCAGCATTCAAAATACTCACTTTTCAGCTAGATCTCTCCTAAGAGCAGAGCACCAGGACTGAGAGTGTAAAAAATAACATGCAGTCCTCTGTGATTATGTGCCACCTTCTGCCACGCCAATACCACCAGCCATGCCTGATCTGTTATCCTCAGAGACAGTTTAAATCAACACTTACACACACATAACTGCACATCATTTAAACAAAAGCCTCTAATTAAAAAAAAATCTGCTACATAAAATAGCCCTGGAGCTTCACTAACAACTTCTGTGGTTCAGAGAACCACAGGCTGGGAGTCGGGACCTCCCGAATGATTTTCCTCCCTATGTCCCAAGCCCACAGTAACTGCACAGCCTCAGCCAGACTGTTTTGGCCCTTGGTGCTTTTTCATCTGCATAACAACAGTTATGCAAAGGAAGGTCTGTTGGAACAATAAAGCTCCTCTTAATCACAATCTAATGTTGCCAGCTGGAGAGAAATGGCCAGGCTTTTCCCTCTCTTAGTCACCACTCTTCCCCCGGGGAAGTTTCTGAAACAGCGCCGCAGATTGCTCCTCTCTGGCAGCCCCGAAACACACTGGCAATGAACTGGGGGGAAACAAGGCGTTTTACGCAATTTCCAGCTACCTCGGATACTACACAGGAACCATTCAGGCCTTGCAGACACCCGACAGGACACAGCAACAGTCTGGGTGGCAGCAGCACAACGCTGTGCACAGTGTGCTCTTCACCTGAGCACAGCAGTACCCGGCAGTAGGAGCTGAGTATGGCAGTGCTTCAGCAAAAACTCTGGATTTTTGTGGGCTAAGTCACTCGGATTCAGTCACCTTTGCTGCCCTTCCTGTGCATAAAGCCTGCTGGAGAATGGCAGGAGCCAGCAGCGATCAGTAGCTCAGCTGCCAACAGTACCAGCTGTGGAATCAGCGTTGAGAAACTCAATTTCATCCCCTTGGAAGTTGTTTCCATCCTTCCAGGCAGGGTACACAAGAAAAGGTGTGGGACACTGCAGAGTTTGGGCCTCTGCTCAGAGCAGGCAGGTAACAATCCCTGTGCCTGCTGCACAGAACACGACGGGATGCAATTGTGGACCTTTAACAGCTTCAACAGGTGAGTGTTGTGCAATCTCACACTGAACTCCAACCCCGCTATGCCCTTACAGTCACTTCACAGAGGGGTCAGGGTGAGCCAGGCCAGGGGCAGCAGCTCAGACTCGTGTCAGGTCGTGGCTACAGGGACTCTGGAGCTGGAGGGGCCACAAGGCAGCAGCTTCACCTGGGAAGCACTGCCAGTGCAGGAACGTCTGAATTATGTTTAGCCCCTCCTGCTCAAACTAAACCCACGCTGGCACATGCACCTGCTGCTGTGTCCTGCATCTTGCACAGAGCACTCCCTGTAGTGAACTGGTACGTACTGGGCTTTGCTGCAAAAGATTCTGTGTGTGTCCACAGACAGACCGCGCTGGGCGCTGAGCCCTGCCCAGCCCGGATGGCACATGCCAGCTCCAGTGACCTGCCAGTGTTTTTCACCACCCATCACTCCAAAGAGCTGTCAAATAGGGTCACTGGCTTTGCCTTCTCCCATTTATGGATAAACTGTGACAGTGGAAGCAGCCAAGAAGCTTTATCACTTGCTCAGTGTTGACGAGTACTAAATCCAAGTACCCTTAAGGTTTGGGAAAAGGAAACAGCCAAGCTAACAGGAAACCTGGCAGAAGCAACTCTACTTTTATGTAACTACACTGGGACTTAAGACAGTGACAGGGATCCAGAGGAAGCATTTTGTGGTGATTACGGAATGTTTTTATACACCATGGCAATGCATACAGTGCTTCACAGAAACGGTACAACGCTGTCCCTGCCCAGAGAGCTTACAACCTAGAGCAGCAGCACAACCAGAGACCACAGCGAGGGGGGAAGGAGACACAGAGTAAAGAAGTACAGCAAACAGGACCGGTGTTTGTTTCCATTTCACCGAGGTAGGATTTTGTACAAGACAACAGCAAATGCAGACAAAGGAGAGCAGCGACAGCCCCCCGGGACACCCCCGCGGCTCTCCCCGAGCCCAGAACCGCGGCTGCTCCGGGATACCGGGAGCCAGGCCACCGCCTCCCCATCGGTACTCATCCCCTTCCCGGGATCGGACAAGAGCAGCGCAGCGCTCCCGGGGCAGCACGGGCGCTGGGCACCGGGGCAGGGTGTCCGCGCGGGGAAACTGCCGGGCAGCTCCCGGGGCTGCGCTGCCGGCGGCGGAGATATCACGGAGCTCCTCGGCGCGGCGGGCCGGCACCGGCGGGCGGCCA
>WEKX01014020.1:139254-157697 GCA_013390025.1 Pitta sordida | reverse complement strand
CTGCCGGTCCCGGCCGTCCCTGCCGGTCCCGGGGGTCCCTCGGGCGCAGCGCTGACCCGCCGTTGCCTGGCGGCGGGCGCTGTGTGTGAGGGAAGCGGTGCTGCCCCGGGGGCGTCGCTGCGGTCGCTCCGTTGCCCCGCGGCTGCTGCACCGAGTTCGCTGAAGGGGGATCAGGGGGACAGGGAACGGCTGTCGGGGGATCCCCGAGGGGCTGCAGGAGCCCCCGGTGCACCCACCCTGCAGGGCGTCCGCCGGGCAGCGGTGGCTGGTGCTGCGCTTTGTGTCTGGGACATCCCCGCTGCCCAGCCTTCCGCGGGGTTTTCCATCTTCTCGTCCCGGTCGCTGTCCCGGGAGTCCTGCCCTCTGCTCCGGGGGCACCGGGGTCAGTGGAATGAGTCAATGCTGGCGCAGCAGCTCTGCAGGGATAAGTGCTGTGTAAGCACTGAGGCTCCCGCCCGGGGCTCCCAGCAGCCCGGTGCCGCTGCCCGGAGCACCGAGAAGGGCCCGGGGCACAAAGGGCCGGCACTGACCGACACCTCGGGGGCAGAAGGGGCTCTGCCGAGAAACAGGGAAGCTCCGAGACGGCTCAAGTGGCCGAGGGATGGGTGAAGGCAGGGGCAGCCGCTCGGCATGGCTTGCCCAGGCAGGATTTTGGGCAAAAAAAGCCCCGAGCTTAGGATCTGCCCGGCCATCCCCATGACGGATGGAGCAGGATGAGGGCACGGGTGCTGCTGGGGACGCTGCAGCAAGTGCCCCTCATGGTGCTGTGATCCCAGTGCCTGCCAGGCTGCCGGCAGCACTCTGGGCAAGGCCAGCCAGGGACACGTCCTGCGGAGCCAAAGCTGTTGGAGTTGTCCCAGGAGACGGGAGCAGCTGAGGGAGAAACACTGAGGATCCACAGGCTGGACAGCTTCTCTGGTCAGGGTCATGTCCTACATGGGCACAAACCAGCCTGGGCAGCCTGGCCGGCCAAGGGCAACAGTCTGCGCCCACTGGCAGAGGTTCATAACTCAGACTGAGAGGAGGGTCCCCAACACCACAGACCCTCCCGGACCCCGTTGGCACATGTGCTTCTCACAGGGGAGCGCTGGGGAGGCCCAGGGCCGTAGATGTGTGCGGGGGAACATGCGAGGAGTGGTGTTTTGAAGGGGAAGAAGGCTGCGTGCCCAGCCTGGGGCCGGGTGAGTGAGTGAACCGCTGTCTTCTCAGTGCTGGCAGCCAGCCGGGCTCGGCGGGACAGGGACCTGCATCCTTCCCGTCCGTCTGTCCCGCTGTCTCCTCCCAGCTGTGGGCTCTTAAGGAGTGGCAACTGGGGGATATAAAAAGGCAGGGAAACCTCAGCCAGCTCAAAAGAAACTCCTGGAGCTGGTGGTGGTGTCCCTCTCTCCTGCCTTCACGTGATTCAGCCTTCCCCACGCCGGGGAGCCGAAGAAATCCTCTCTGTAAGTAGCCGAACTGAGCCGGCATTGTGCAGGGTAACCCCCCAGCCTCGGGGCAGGACGGCGGCTCCGGTCCCCGAGGAGGGGGATCAACATTCTCTTTCTTCATAGAACTGGGGAGGGGTGGGGAGAAACGCTGGGAGGGAGCCCCTCGATCCTGCAGCCCCGGTAAGAGAAGTCCCGCATCCTCTCCTTCCATGGCACTGGGAGGAAATGCCGTGGGGGTGCCCTGTCCCATCCCACAACCTTGCAGGGAGCTCTGCTTGTATCTGCGGGGTGGACAGGCTCCAGCTCTGCGTGGGGGCAGGCAGTACATCCCGGGGGGGGCTGTGAGGGCCGTGGGGCCGGTGAGCCCCTCCTCTGCGAGGTGCTGAGGCTCCCTGCTGCAGCAGCACGCACGGGGCTGGCGCCTGTGTGGTTTTAGAGAGCAGGGTATGTTCAGGGCGAGGGGACTGCTGGAGTGGCTGTGCCCAGGGTATGTGGGCACACACCGCTGCAGGGTCAGTGCTTTTGCTTGTGCACAGCACCCTGGGGCGGGGGCCGTGCCCCTCGTGGGATCCTGATTCTGAGTATTCAGGCAAAGGGGCAGCACAGTGTGGTTTCAGGGCAAACAGTGGAGCCATGGTGTGCTCCTTGTGGCTATCCCCTGTCCTGGGCAGGTTGGGTAGCAGCCACCTCTCTCATGGAATGGCTAGGAGTGCCCTGTGTGCCCCCTGGGCCAGCCTCTGATAACCCCGGTGCACCCTCCCAGGCCAGCCCGTGCTGACCCTGCTCTCTGCCTCCAGGTGTGAGATGGCTGCCGGCAGCTCCCTCCTCCTCCTCCTCCTGCCCTGGCTGGTCACAGCCTCGCACAGCCCCCCCGGCTGCAAGATCCGGATTACTTCCAAGGGGCTGGACTTGGGTAAGGGGCCGGCCGGGTTCCGGGGACCTGGGAAAGAGGGAGGCTGGACGTGATCCTGGGGTCTGCACTTGTGTCGGGCTCTGCCTGCAGTGCCCACCCGTGGGTCGGCCAAGGAGGAGCGCGGGGGCGATGCTGCCGGGAGGGAAGCACAGCCCGGCTGTCCCAGCTCAGACTTGTTTTGGCTTGTAGTGAAACAGGAGGGGCTGCGCTTTGTGGAGCAGGAGCTGCAGAACATCACGGTATCAGATCTGCACGGGAAGGAGGGCCAGTTCTACTACAACATCAGCGAGTGAGTGCTGCCCATGCCTGTGACCCCCAGGTCCCTCTGTCTCTCCATCCAACCATCCCTGTCCCTTTCTCACAGGGTCAAGGTGACGGACCTGCAGCTGGCCTTTTCGGACCTGGACTTCCAGCCCCAGCAGCACCTTGCCTTCAACATCAACAATGCTTCCATCAGCCTGCGCTTCCGCAGGCAGCTGCTCTACTGGTTCTTGTGAGCAGCCTCCCCTCCTGTTGGCATGGGCAGCAGCCCACCTCACAGCTGTACTCACTGGGTGCCATGGGTGCCTTGCTGCCCTGCAGGTCTCGGGAGCCGTGTGCTCCTCTCACCTGCTATCCTGACTTCCAGCTACGACATCGGGTCCATCAATGCCTCTGCTGATGGCGTCCAGATCCACACCGTGCTGAGGCTGGCCAAGGATGAAGTTGGGCGCCCTAAGATCTCCAACATCACCTGCAATGCCTCCATTGCCAAAATGCACGCTGGTTTCTCTGGCACACTCAGGTATACTCAACCCCTCCACCTGTACCTGGCTCCTTGACCTGCTTCCTGCGCCCTCTGTGCTTCCCCAGCCCAGCTGTGTGCTGGAACAAGGACAGAGCCATAGGGAGGGCAGGTAGTGCAGGGCTGCTGTTGTATCCTGCAGGAAGGTCTATGAGTTCCTGAGCACTTTCATTGTCACAGGGATGCGCTACCTCCTCAGCCAGCAGGTAGGACTGAGCAGACAGGTGATGGAGCCTGGGTGGGCCAGGCCTTGCCCTGCTGTGCAGCTTCTCATCCAGTTCTGGAAGTGATTCCCCTCAGCCCAGCTCCTTGCCTTGCAGATCTGCCCATCCCTGGAGCACGCCAGCCTGGTGTTGCTGAACTCCGTGCTGGACACGGTGCCTGGTGAGTGTTGCCCTGGGGAAGGGACTAGATCCCACTCACCTTGGGACAGGCAGGGTTGGGCATTGGGCTGCTGAGCAGCTCCAGGCTTGGTTATGCCAACACATCTTCCCTGGCAGTGAGGAACTACGTGGATGAGCACGTCGGGATTGACTACTCCCTCCTGCGGGATCCATCCGTTTCCACTGACACCCTTGACCTTGATTTCAAGGTGAACACTGGATCTTGCCCTTCTGATCTTTCCCATCCCTGTGGGAATGGCTGTGCCAGCAGGCACGCTGGGCTCCATGGAGCAGGCAGGGTGTGCAACCCTGGGACTGTGGGAACCTCTCCTGATCCTCGCCCAGGGCATGTTCTTTCCCCGGGTGAGAGAGGACCAGGAGCTGGAGAACCATGCAGTGGAGCCAGTGATCAAGGAGACTGAACGCATGGTCTATGCTGCCTTCTCTGAGTTCTTCTTTGACTCAGCTATGCAAGCGTACTTCCAGGCAGGAGTGCTGACCATACAGCTTGAGGGCGAGAAGGTAAGGAGTGCCAGACACTCAGCCGTGCACCAGCAGGAGAGTGGGCTGGGCTTTGCCGCAGAACAGAAGAGATGCAGTCCAGGAAGCACCTAGTGTCCCCTCTGGTGGCTTGTTCTCCTCGCAGGTGCCCAAGGACCTGGAGGTTTTGCTGAGAGCCACCTTCTTTGGGACCATCTTCATGCTGGTGAGGAGCCTCTGGATGGGGTGGGAGGTATGGAAGAGCCTGGGGGCAGAGCACAGCCCTGCCCCGCTCCCTGCCTCCAGCTCACCTGTCCTCCCCAGAGCCCCTCTGTGGATGCTCCGCTGCGGCTGGTGCTGCAGGTCTCAGCTCCTCCCCGCTGCACCATCAAACCCACGGGCACCTCTGTCTCCGTCTCTGCCTTCCTGAACATCTCACTGGTGCCTCCGGACCGCCCACCTGTACAGCTCTCCAGCATGGCCATGGTAAGGGGGAGGGCAGGGCTCCCTGTGAGCCCACCTGTCCCTGCCTGTGGGAAGGGACCAGTGTCCCAGAGCAAAGGGCTTCTGGGTCTGTGGGCTGAGAGGAGCTCCGGGCCTGGACATCCATCTGCCTGCTGCGAATCAGCCTCTCTCTCTCCCCAGGAAACCAAGCTGAGTGCCAAGGTGTTTTTGCAAGGGAAGGCACTGCGAGTGCAGCTGGACCTGCGACGGTATGGCTGAGGTCCTGTGGGGGCATGGGCAGGGTCCTGTCTCCACCTTAGTCATGGCTGCTTCCTCCCCTCCAGGTTTCGCATCTACTCCAAGCAGTCAGCACTGGAGTCGCTGGCGGTGAGCACACGATGATGGCCTGGGTCCCCTTACACCCAGCCACAATGCAGGGTGGGCTGGAGAGGGGCTGCCCCCTCATGACCCCCACGTGCAATCCTCCCTGCCCTAGCTGCCAGCTCTGCCTCCACACTGACCCCGACTCCTCTCCCACAGCTGTTCTCGCTGCAGGCCCCGCTGAAGACTCTGCTGCAGCTGACCATCATGCCCATCATTAACGGTAGGCAGCACTGCTCCAGTGCAGCTGAGTTGGGCAGTGGCTCAGCAGGGCTGTCTCACCCCAGCTCTCCCTCCCTGCAGAGAGGACAAAGAAGGGGGTGCAGATTCCCCTGCCTGAAGGCATGGACTTCACCAGGGAAGTGGTCACCAACCATGCGGTATGTGGCAGGATGAGACGGCTCAGGCCCCCATGTCCTGCTGTGCAAGGCACCGTCACCCCCAGCCTCACACTGACCCTGTTTTCCTCATAGGGATTCCTTACAGTGGGAGCTGATCTCCACTTCTCCAAGGGGCTGCGGGAAGTGATTGAGAAATACCGCCCGGTGCCCACGGCCGCAGCCTACCCCAGCTCTGAGCCTGCAGAGCCCAGCCCAGACCCTGGCGCGCTCTAACTCTTCTCCCCAGACCAAGGGAAAATCCAGGGCTGGACCCATAGACTGTAGGTAGGAAGCAGCTTCCCTGGTAGCACTGGCACAGCCTCAGGGCACCCATGCCCTACTGGGGTGCAGCAAGGTGGAGAGGGACACTCTGGGAACCCCTGCTGCACCCCTTCTCATTACACTAATAAACCACCAACTCCAAAAACATGGCCCCGTCGCTTGGAGGGTGTGCCTATGCAGGGTGCCTGGTGTGGAGATGGGAAGAAGGCAGCTGAGGCTGCTGCTCAGCTCAGGTCCTTGGGAGCAGATGCAGCTCAGAGTAGTGACACAGGGCTCAGAGTAGTGACACAGGGCTCAGAGTGACTGTGCTTTGCTGCTCAGCCAAGCCACTTGTTTCCAGGCCACAACATCCCCTGCAAAGGGGGCGCAGCTCACAGACCTCCCTGGCACAGGGTGTTTGCACTCACTGGTGCTCCTCAGAGAGCAGAGGAAAGTAAAGCAGGGTCTGGCACAGGGATGTGAGGAGGAGCAGAACCACCTTGGTCAGAGAGTTTATTGCAAGTTCCTGAAGTACTGCGTGCACTGGCAGTGGGATTGTCATTGTGGTGGTCGAGCCTCCTTCAGCAGGCGCAGAGGTGAGAGCAGGGTGGAAAGGAATAGGGCTTAGGCGGCCCCTGCTGCCACTCCTCAGAGCCTGCCCAGGTCCTGTGCGTGTGGGCTGAGGGGAAGTGCCAGGAACTGTTGCCTGCCCAGGAGGGAAGCAGCTGCCATCACAGACAGGGGGGAGGAGGCAAGACAGGAAGCCACAAGCAAGGAGGTGGCTGCAGCAGGTAAATGACTCCTCTCCCATCAAGGACACAGCCCTGAGGACTTGATCCCCCAAGCCCATGCCCCCCACCCCTTGGCAGAAGCCCCATCCAGCCTGGGGGAAGGCTGTAGGCATGACAGGTCTGTGGAGTAGCCAAGCAGCAGCAAGGACTGGCTGTGTGAGGTACCAGCAGTGAGGGCAGGTGGGGTATGATGGCAGCTGGAGTGCCAGATGCTGCCTCTACATCTCCTAATAAGGCTGGTTCTTAATGAAGCGGCAGAACATGGTGAAGGCAGCGAGTGGACGGTCAGTGGGCACCATGTGGCCAGCTCCCTGGAGGAAAAGGGGCAGCAGTGGTCAGTGTGGTGATTCCACAGCCCAACTGGCACCACCCCACCCTGACCCCAGACTTGGTGTCTGGCACACCCACCCACAGCCCCATCCTGGGCTCCAGAGCCCTCAGCCCTACCTTGACAGTGAGGAAGGCGATGTTGGTGAATTCCTTCACAAAGCCACCGATCTGGTTCTCACCATTTTCAGTGTAAAGCCAGGGCCGGCGAGCCACCTGCACCTGGAGGCGATGGCATTACACTCAGAGCCTGGGGCCAGCCCTGCCCACGCTCCTGCCGCAGCCAGCCCCAGCACATATCCTGGAGTCAGTGACCAGCCCAGTCTGGGGCCTGCCCTGCCCACATACCTTCTGGCACAGGGAGTCCACAAACCACTCATCCCCGAGGAAATTGCAGGCCATGTCAACATCCCCGTTGTACACCAGGATCCGGTATTTCTGTGGAGCAGACACAGGGAGTGAGCCCTTGGGAGGGCAGGCAGGAGGCTGGGCTGACAGAGTCACTCCAAGGGTCTGTGGGCTCCCCCACACGCACCGTGGTTCCCAGCAGCTTCAGGTACTGGTCGTTCATCTGCATGTACAGGCGCTTGTAATTGCGGTTCACGTCGAAGCTGCAGAGGAAATGTCAGCAACACGCAGGTGGCTCCTGCTTGTGGTGGTCCCTGTCCACCCACAGCTCGCTCACCTGCACACCTGCCACTCCGGGGCCTCGGGGGAGATGTGCAGAGCCTTCCGCACTTCTGGAGAGTTCAGATACATGCTGGGGGCTGTGGAGTTGGTGCAGGGTGGGTCCATACGGACCTTATTCCGGCTTACTGGCATCCGGTACAGGTTCTGGGAGAGCACGAAGAGTCACTGTCACAGCAGCACCACTGGTGGGCACAGGCCGCTCACAGCCTGGCAGCACAGGTGCCTCAGCTCACCTGCCGCCAGGAGAACCTCAGTGGCATCCGGATGAAGGAATTGCCCAGGTCGTGTGTGATGAGATAGTCACCCTCATACCTGCAGCCAGGAAGAGCATGAGGACAGGCTGAAAGGCCTGGGGAAACAAGGGCTCAGGGCCCTCCTTGGGCGGAGTCCTTGGCAACAGCCACCTGTCCCAGCAGAACTCCCTCCCCAGCCCACCCCGTTCTTCTGCCAGAGGGATCAAAGCAAGTCATTGCCTGGAGACCCATTTTCCCTGCGGCCACTCTCACCTCATGCTCCCAGGGACACCTCCATCACACGGGGCATAAAGGTTGTAGATGTTGAGGCCGGACTCCTCTACAATCTGGATCATCTCCCCCATCTGCAAGGAGCCACAAGAAGGGTTTGGGACTCAGCAGGACCCTTGTGGGACCGTGGGCTCACAGAGCTAAGCAGATGCTGCTGATGGACACCAACTGGCACTTGGCTCGTGCACAGGGGCTCTGGCTCCCCTCACCTTGAGCGTACAGTTCAGGTTGGAGTTGTCATGGAAGTTGCACGTGCCCTGGGAGCAGCAGAAAGCCTGCAAGTCCTTCCACAGCCTGTGGGCAGAGACCAGGGCTAGGACCGCACTGCCCAGGCAGCAACACCAATGTGATGACTGTGCTGCAGCTCCCTGCCCAGCTGCCCTGTGGCACATAGTTTGGCCTGGTGCCCTCTGCACCCCACAAACAAATGCTCTCATGGGAGCTGCCTGGGATTCAGGGCAACCTCCACAGCCTGACTGCTGGCCAAGGGCAGGCTGGGAGCCACTCTTGTCCCAGCACCACCAACCCCAGCCCTGGCTGTGCCTCTCCTGTTTGCACAGGGACAGCACATTCAGCACTTCCCCTGCTCTTACTCGGTCCCCAGTAGCCCGTGGTAATAGGCAAAGTAAACCAGGGAGTTGTCATTGATCTCGTAAGATGAGAGGCCGTTTCCCACAGCGATTCCCTGCGAAGCAAGAAGAAAACAACCCTGTTGCGTTCCAGCTCCCTGCGGGGCAGCTGCAGCACAGTGGCCCCAGGCAGGAAGCAGATGTGGCAGTGTTTACTCTGCGGAGGGAACAGGGAGGGTTGGGGGTGCCTGAGGACACTACCCCAGCAGCAGGGATGGACACGTCCACCAGCAGTTACTGCCAGCACCCCAGGAGGAGATGAAAGGCCATGAGGCCAGGCCCGCCCTAGGCCTGGAGGGGGCCCCACACACCGAGTGCATGGCCAGTCCCCATCCCAGCACTGCTCAAGGGCCCTAATCAGGCCAGGCCAAGCCCTTTACTCCCCAGCACAGGCCAAGCTACCCACCTTCAGGTTGAGGCTGGGGTCCTGCATCACCCACTCCGCCAGCGTGGGGATGTAGACCCCCCCGTAGCTCTCTCCTGTGAGGAAGAGCTCATTCTTGGAGTACTCAGGGAAGAGGCGGAGGAAATCCTTCAGTGCCAAGTAGTTGTTGTGAGCAACCTGCAGGGAGGAGGTGACAGGATCAGGTGGTGAGGCTGAACCCCACCGAAGGACCAGACGAAGGCCAGGGCCTTCCCAGCACTCCAGTCACTCGCCTCTGTGTCATTTGTGGCGTACTTCTTGTCATCAGAGTATGAGAAGCCAACACCAGCAGGAGACTCCAGGTAGAGGATATTTGCAATCTGTGAGACAACAGAGGAGCCAGTGATCAGGGCAGACCCTCCTCTGCCTCAGCGAGGACGAGGGCTGCTGGCCTCACCCATGACAGCACCCACAGGTGCCTGGCCCGTCCCCGGGTTGTGTGACCACATTCCTGTGCTGCTCAACAGCAGACTTGAGAAGAGGGTGTGTTGGGTGGAGGGGGGAGCAAAAGAGGTTCAGCTTCATGGAGAGGGCATGAGGAACTGAATCAGGGCCACTCCATCCGGCAGCCATCGAGGGCCGTACCTTGTTCCAGGCGTACTCGTTGTACTTCAGTGTGACCCCATCAGGCTGGATCTGGGGAAGCAGAAGGCAGTGACTGATGGGCAAAGCCAGGCTGGGCAGAGCAGAATGGCTTGTGCCACACAGCCAGTCATTCCCTGGCACCCTTGAGCCACGGGACGACAGTGACCACTAACCAGGAAGGGGCCGTGCTCCTTGAGGAAGCCTTCCATGGAGCTGCAGCCAGGGCCCCCGTTCAGCCACAGCACCAGGGGGCTGCTCTGGGGGTTGCTCTGAGCCTCCACGAACCTGCGGACGTGCAGCCGTCAGTGCCCGGTGCCGGCCGACCCCTCCCGAGCGCCGGGCGCAGCCCCACGTACCAGTAGTGCAGGTGTTTGCCCGGCCCCGCGCACAGGTAGCCCGAGAAGTGGCGGAAGGACGGCTGCTTGGGCAGCCCGGGCAAGTACGTCACCTCATGGCCCGGGGGGGCTGCCTGNCCCCGGGGCTGCCACGGGGGCGGCTGGGGGGGTGCGGTGCGCCGGCTGGGCACAGCCCGGCATCACCAGGCGCTGCCAGGCACTCCTGAGTACAGCCAGCACCGCCGGGCAGCACAGGCCCAGCCGGGCACCGTGGCCCAGGTGTGAAGTGGCTGTGGGTCTGAATTGTGCCCAGGGTCGTCTCCCGCCTTTCCCCGCGGCACTAGGACCCCCCTGAGCCCTCTGGTTGTCTCTCCCGGCCAGGCTGTCACCGCCTCACAGCAGCTGTGACAGGCCAGCTAAAAATAGCCCCGGTGGCGATGGCTGCCCGCTGCCGGCTTGCCGCGCGCTTCCACCACGTCCACGGCGCCAACATCCGCCTGGACGCCTCGCGCACGCAGGCCACGCGGGTGGAGAGCTTCGCCAATGGGCTCTGCTTCAGCCAGGAGCCGCTGGCACCCGGGCAGATCTTCCTGGTAGAGATTGAGGAGAAAGAGCTGGGTTGGTGCGGGCACCTGCGTGTGGGGCTGACAGCCCATGACCCCCAGAGCCTGGAGGTAGTGCCTGAGTACTCGCTGCCGGATCTGGTAAACATGGGGGACACCTGGGTGTTCGCCATCACCCGGAGCCACAACCGCGTGGTGGTGGAGGGCGAGGAGATGCAGGTGCGGGGCGCTCCCTGGGAGCCCTTCCTGCTGATCGAGCGGGTACGGATCCCCCGTGACACGCTGGTGGGGCGCAGCCGGCCTGGCCGCTACAGCCACATCCTGGATGACCTGTACAAGATGAACGTGCTGCCTGCGACTGCCCGGCGCAGCCGCATCGGTGTGCTGTACGCCCCGCGGCCCGACGGCACCGCCGACATGCACATCGTCATCAACGGCGAGGACATGGGGCCGAGCGCCAGGCACCTGCCCATGACCCGCCCACTTTATGCTGTTGTTGATGTCTTTGCCTCCACCAAGAGCGTCCGGGTCATCCCAGTGGACTATGGCTGTAGGTATCTGCCCCCATCCCTGCGGCACGTGCTGCGTGGGCCAGGAACTGGGGGGCTCTGGTGTGGTCACCTCATAGTCCCCAGCAGTGGGAATGTGAGGGTAGGCAGAGGGACACAGGGTAGCGGGCATAGGAGAGCCTCTGGTCCTTGTGGAGAACAGGCGGGATCCACAGTGCCTCCGACGGGCTGGGTTGTCTGAAGTCTCTGCCATGGTTGCTGCACAGAGCCCAGGGGAGAGACCCTCACAGCAGAAACAGTCAGGCAGAAACCCCATGTCCACCCTTCCTCAGCAGAGCAATGGGGGTGGGTGTTTGGGGCTGCCCCACGGCTGCGAGGCCTCATCATGCCCAGCCTTGCCCACAGCACGCGGCAGCTGGAGCCAGCCAATGTCCTGCCCTGGCACCAAAACATCCACCTACATCTGCTGCCCACCCCGGTACGGCACGCTGCACCCCCACACCTGCTGTGTGCCCAGGACATGGCGTTCCCTGGGCAGACACCTCGTGATGCCATCAGAACCTGGGCATTATCCTGCGTCCCTTGCCTGGCTGGGAGGGGCAAGGATAATGAGGGTTAATTAGCACCACGCTGGAAAAATTAGCAGATGCTGATGATCAGGAGAGACAGAGCCAGGAGAGCCAGTGCTGGGGTACCAGTTGCCCCCTACCACAGGGAGCCACTGCTTCCAAGGCTGGAACCTGGGATTCTGCCTGGTTTAACACCTGAGGGTGCTGGCTGCAGTGGGTGGCACCTGTGCTTCTGAGCCATGTGGGGCTCTGGGAAGAGGAATTCCATAGGGTGTTGTGTCACAGGAGCAGGAGCCAGGCAGAGCCTGGGCAGCTGCCCACAGGGACAGCTCTGATGGTGGTACGTCCCAAAGGCACGGTGGGTGTTGTCTCTGCAGGCAGTGCCGGTGGGTGCCCATCTGACAGCCTAGTGCTGGTGCCCGTGGAAGCAGACCAAGGGAGTAGGATAAGGGAAGCTCAGCGTGGGCACGTGAGATCTTGGGGTGCTGCTCAACAGGTACCAGAGAAAGAAATGCAAACCAGGCACAGTCATGCACAGCTTGGGCATATAACTGTTTCCTAACCTTTCTCCTAATAACGGGAGGAGCTTTGCTGCCCGGGGCCCTTAAGCTCCCAGCCCTGCTGGAGCAGCGTGGCACGAGGTCCTGCTCAGCCAGCTCAAGCCCAGGGCAGGAAAATGCCAAAGAACAAAGTCGCCACTGCCCATAACCACGGTGCCGCTGAGGAACCCCAGGCCAGCTCCTCCACCCCTGTGTGCTCAGCCTCACCGCCGACTCACCCAGCTCAGCCACTCTCTCCATTCTCTTCCAGTTCCCTCTCTGCAGACACTGTGCCGGGTGGTCATCCAGAAGCACATTGTGCATCGCCTGGCCATCGATGGCCTGGACCTGCCCCCGCTGCTCAAGAGCTTCTGCCAACACGAGTGAGGTGTCGAGGATGCTGCTGGCCTGCCCCCCATGCTGACAGCCCCCCAGTGATGGCTGCCTGGTAGGAGCTGCGTCCCTCACTGCCCCCTCGCCCCAGCACGTGCTGCCAAAGGGCCAACACGAGAGCTGGGCAGCATGGTGCTGGGATTTTCCACACATGGATGGTATGGTGGGGCCAGATTTCTGGCAGGGGCTCATGTGGTTCAGAGAGAGCAATAAAGCACTTCCAGACAAGGATCTGTCAAAGGAGGCTTAGGGGGCTCAGACCCCCCGTGCTTCAGCAGCTACTTGTGGGAGCAGTTCCCCCAAGAGCGAGGAAAGGAGCACAGGCCACACATAGCCCTGTGGGGCTTGGGACCTGTCCATGGCCCTGGGATAAGGCTGGGATCACCTGGGTGGATCAGAACAAATGCTGGGGCAGGCAGAGTGCGGGAGGACACAGCACGGTGCTCACGTGGAGGTAAATTAGAACCGGACACTCAGGGCAGTTTCACTATTGGGAAAGATGTTTACCCAGAGAGCGATGAGTTATTTCCTGTGTGCTCAGCTGGGAGGGGGGTGGGGGCGGATGCCGCAGCACCCAGGGAGCAGCGCTGGCAGCAGCCGTCGCTTGGGCACGTGCCTGTGGCCACAGAGCCAGTCACGGTGACCCTGTGCAGGGCCCAGCCATCCTGCCCTGCTGGCTGGGGAGGGGAGCCCGGCACTCCTTGGCTCTGGGCCCTCAGCCAGGCCCCTCACAGCTGCCTGGTGGGACTGGGAGTCAACATCCAGCAGTGCCTGTGCTGGGCTGGAGAGAAGGCAGGGTTGGGAGTTGTGCAGAACAACAAGCAGAGGGTAAAAAAGCCTTCCAAAAACCAGGGAGGCACCCACAGGTGCCAGAGAGATGGTGAGGGGTCTTCCAGGCCTCTTCTAAAGCACGGCCAAGGGGGGAAAACAAGCAGCTCCAAGTTTACAGAACGGTTTTAGGAAACATGATGCTATATTTAGTCAGAGACTCGATAGTATCAGATCATGTTACAAAACTCTTGCTCAAAGGAAATCCCCAGCCTGCACTGACGGCCGACTCCATCAACACCAAAGTGTTAATGAAGGAAGCACTGATCAGGGAAAACATGGCTCACGGCCAAACCTTAGCAACAGTCTCTGACATTCCCTGCCATGTCTCACCAGCGGGTTGGGAGCTGCTGGTGCTGGAGCTGCCCTGGCTGCAAGGGGGCTGGGGAGCTCACCCACCCCTAGAGCAGCACCCGTGGGCTGGGCATTTGCTCCCCAGGCTGGTTTCCCTTCCCCACCCGTGTGAGAAGCCTTTGCCCCCCACCTCCCGGCAGTGACCCCTGCACATGAGGTTGGGTTCCTCTTTCTTGAGGAATTGAGAACAGCTGCTGCAAGTAGACAAACCACTCCCTTTCTCTAGAGTGGGGCTGCCACTCGGGTCACTGCAATGAGACACGACCACCAAGCAGCACTGCCCAAAGCCCTGCCTGACCCCTGGCACCTCACCCCCTGGGCAGGAAGGGGCATATGCAGCTGGCGCAGGGACAAATGCAGCTCCCAAGCAGCACAAGGGCGATTTATTGGCTCTGTTGCACAACATCCTGCAGCTGGATGCTGTGAGGACCAGAGGGCGCTGGCCACAGATCAAAACATTTTGTCACATGTTGTTATGGGGCCTAATGGGATTCATCTGAGAATCCTCAAATTGCTGGCTGATGTCATTGCAAAGCCTCTCTCGATGATTTTTGAGTGGTCCTGGGAATTCGGAGAGGCCCCGGCTGACTGGAAGCTGGCAAATATTACCCCGATTTTCGAGAAAGGCAAGAAGGAGGACCCCAGAAACTACAGTGCTGTCAGTCTCACTTCAGTGCCTAGTAAAATCATGGAAAAGACTATTCTGGAAGGTATCAAAAACTACCTGGAGTGCAAGGCAGTCACTAGTCACAGACAGCATGGCTTCATGAGGGGGGAAGTCCTGCTTGTTGAAACTAATTCCCTTTAACAATAGGGTAACCCATTCAGTTCACCTAGGAAAACCAGTAGATGTAATCCTTTTGGACTTCAGCAAAGCTTTTGATACTGTCTCTTCTGAACAAAACATCCAGCCCACAGCTGCATAACTGCATCATGTGATGGGGGAGTGACTCACAGGTCAGACACAAAGAAGTGTAGTGATTGAGGTGACATGAGGCATGTCCAGTCACTAGTGGGGTTCTGCAGGGCTCCATCCTCAACCCAGCTCTCTTCAACACCTTCATTAACAACTTGGATGCAGGACTGGAAGGAATACTAAGTTTGCTGATGACACCAAACTGGGAGCTGCTGTTGACTCCCTTGAAGGCAGGGAGGCCCTACAGAGAGACCTCTAGAGATGAGCAATCACCAACCATATGAAGTTTAACAAGGGGATTCTGCATCTGGGATGGGGCAACGCTGGGGAATGAGAAGCTGGAGAGCAGCACTGTGGGAAGGGACTTGCGGGTGCTGGCCATTGGCAAGTAGAATATGAGTCTACAGTCTGCTCTGGTAGAGGGCTGTGCCTTGTGGTGTGTAAGGTAAAGTATTGCCAGCCAAAGGATGTGATTGTCCTGCCTGACTCTGTACTGATGTACTGACTCATTGTACTGACAGGACACCTTGAGTCCTGTGTGCAATTTTGGGTATCACAATACAAAAAAAGACACTAAGATATAAGAGAGCATGCAAAGGAAGGCTACAAGGATGGTGATGGGACTAGAGGGGACACCGTATGAGGAGTAGCTGAGGGTCCTTAGTTTGTTCAGCCTGGGGAAGTGGAGACTGAGGTCAGACCTCAGTGGTCTTCAACATCCTCATGAGAGGAAGCAGAGGGGCAAGTACCAATCTCTTCGCTCCCATGACCAGTGACAGGACTCAAGGAAACAGCATGGACTGAGTCAGAGGAGGTTTAAGTTGAATACCAGGACAAGGGTTTTCACCCAGAGTGCAGCTGAGCACTGGAACAGGCTCCAAGCCTGTATGAGTTCAAGAAGCATTTGGACAACACTCTCAGGCACATAGTGTGATTTTTGGAGTATCCTGTGCAGGGCCAGGAGTTTGACTTGATGATCCTGATTGGTCCCTTCCCACTCAGCATATTCTGTGATTCTGTGACACCAGTATCTCTCACGCCACACCACCCCTGGCTGGCTCCTGGCCATGGCTGTTAGCCAGGTCAGCGGCTGCTACCCTTTCCTATGGATCAGGAGCTCCCATCAGCATCAGGCCATCAGCACTGTCTTGCTTGGCCTGATGGGCATCATATCCCCTCTCCCATGGGCTGCTGAGCATCTCTGGCATGAGGGCTTCCTGTTTGAATTCAGCACAGCCAAGACGTGCCAGCAGGGCACCTGGAAGGCCTGGTTAAAGTGGCAAGTGCAGCTGCTCAGGCCTTTCAGGTCCACTCTGTGGGCATCCTCCAGGATCTGTACACTGAGTATGTCTTCCCTGGTGCCAATCAGCTGCACGGACTTCTGAACTACAGCCAGCTCACCCAGGTAAAGCCTGGCAGCAGGTTCTGTGCAAATGTCACTCAAAGGCTGATGCCTTCTTCACTCCTTCAGTTAATCTCCTCCTCGCTGTCATCCTCTGAGGTTTCTGTGGCCTCCAGTTTTACCACAGGAGACAAACAATGTAACAACGTAACAAGGGCTGAGGGGTTGTGGGCTCACACTGGACCAGAGCTTGGGAAGTTTCAGGCTGACACTGAAGAGCCTCAGGGAGCTGAGAAGCTGCGCAATCTGGAAAACACTCACAGGATTCCTAACTGCTGCAAGAGAGGCTGACACCAGCTGCTGCTGCACTGATGCTTTGGTGTGCAAAGCCGGCTGTAGCTCTGGGATCTGTTACCCTGGCACACCAGGGGGCAGGGGTCCAGTCTGAAGCAGGCAGGATTTGGGCAGCTGCCTGAGCAGCACAGTGATCAGGAGGGGGGGCAGAATACACCATGGCATCAGGAAGGCTCTTAGAAACACACGCTTCATAGGGCTGGGCCAAGCTCTCTCCAGAGAGAGCTCAGCACTGAAAACCTGGCTTAATCCTTGGATGATGATCTCCAGCTTCTCAAAGTAGTCACTGCACTCCCCCCAGCTGCCCTCCCTGTGTGCAGCCCACATCCATCACCGAGCAGCCAGTGAAGGTGGACCTGGGGCAGCAAGTCTGGTGTGATGAGGTCCCTCAGGAAGGCAAGCAGCTCCCATCAGTGGGTCTCTATGCCTGCAACTGTGGCCTTCCTCGTGGCAGTCAGGGCCAGGCACTCGGCATGGCACTCCAGGCCGAGCTGCAGGATCCGCTGCTGCAGCCACCCGTAGAGATGGAACACGGAGAGCTGCACCGTGGCGGCCGGGAAGGCACGGGCCAGGGCAGGCGGCTGGGGCGCGGCTGGGGCACGTCAGGGTCCCGCATGACCAGCCGGGTCTGGGCCGTGGTGGGGTTGGAAGCCCATAACACCATGTACACGAGATCCACACTCCTCATCAACTTGTCCCACGGGACGGCGATACGCACCACCCGGGCCATGCCAGCGCACAGCCCCGGGGCCAGCCCGGCCACCAGGAACACGCAGAGTGCCCTCCCGGTGCCACCGGCAGCGCCCTGGGGAAGCTCAGTGCTCTGAAAGCTGACGGAGGCCATGCCCCCACCTCGAAAGACCCAAGGAGCCGCGGCCGGGGCCTGGTGGGGGCAGCGCCATCGCCAGCTGTGCCGCTACCGGTGGGGACGTCGCGGTCCCGCTCCCTGTCCCCATCCGCCGCCGGTCTCGGCGTGTCCCGCTCGCCTCAATCCCCGCGGTGCGACGTCACCACGGGCTCGGCCCCGCCNGGCACCGCACCGGGACACACCGGCACCGCACCGCTCCTCCAGCATGGCCCGGGGAGCTGCACCGCGCGGGTGGGTGGTGCCAGTACCAGCACACCATGTTCCCCATTCTCCCGCAGCACGGCCAGGAGGTGCCGGCAGGGCAGGTGGTGGCGGTGGTGGGAGCTCCGGCCGCAGGCACTGTCTGCCCCGAGGGAGGCCAGCAACCCTTGGTCCACCCGCAGGAAGGTTTTCATCACCTTGGCTGCTTCTTTTTTCTCTTCTTGCTGTATTTTTGGATCTGTGCACAACCAAATATTGCCTGCATGAACCTGCAAACATTGAGAAAGCCTGAATGGGGGGAGCAAAGGTGGTGCAGGCTGCTAGTGTTTAATTTTGCATTATCTTGTGTGCTAACTCTGTATTCAATTAATGACCACGCAAATCCAAATGTGCCAATCTCTAACACCAGGAACAGAGAGTTACCACAGCCATGACCAGATACCGCGAGGCAGTCCCAGTTCTTGCTCCCAGCAGTGCCTCTTCATCTACTCTCCACAAACAGCAAAGCAAATTAGGAGAACTTGATACCTGTGTGTTTGTGTCAGAATCCCTAAAGTACGTCTGTCACAGAATCACAGAATCAGTAAGGTTGGAAAAGACCATAGAGATCATCAAGTCCAACCTATCACCTATTACCTAATCTAATCAAGTCAAACCTGTTACCTGACCTGTTGCCATCCTGCTACCAACACACCATCCTACCTATAACACACTACCCTAATATCTAGGTTCTGCAACTCTGCAGGAAAAGGCTGGAAAATTACAAGAAAAGCATCAAGGCACGATGTTACAGCGGATTTCAAGAAGGCAAGTTATATTTTAAGAAGGCAAAGGGAGCAGTTGTGTAACTGGTGAGCGACCTTGGATCCTTTGTGCACATGAGCAGATCCACCAATGAAGCGAAGGGTGTGGAATTAAGTGTTGTAAGAGGCAAACCTAATTGCACCTTTCCATTGCAGTGAGCTGGGGACAGCTGAGGAATGCTGACAGGCGCTCACCCTTGGTGTCTTGCTATTTCAGTGGAAAAAAGGCAGGAGCTGCAGTCAGCCAGCAAGGTCCCGGGAGGACTTCAAAGACCAAAGCTACGGGTCCGGCAGCAAGAGGCAGAGAATGGCTGAGAAAGGCCGAGCAAAGCAGAGCGAGGCAGCAGACACAGGAGGGCAGAGCGACACAAAAAACAGAGACAGTGCAAACGCCACATGCGTGGCACAGGCGGCGGCGCCCCCGGGGCATCGCGGTCCCGGGGCTG
>WEKX01014020.1:31296-135021 GCA_013390025.1 Pitta sordida | reverse complement strand
AGTGCCGAGCGATGGCTGCTCCGCCGCGGCTTGTCCCGGGATCCTCCCTGCGCAGCTCCGCCTCCGCCGGGAACCCGGATCGGGGCGGCGGAGCCGGCACCGCCCGGCACGGCCGGAATCGGGATCGGCGCCTGCGGCATCACCCGGCGCGATCGGGTTCAGAGTCACGGCTCAGGGCGCTGCCCGCAGCCGCTGCCCGCTGCTGTACCGGCTGCTACCGCTGTCCCCTGCCCGAGATGTCCTGGTCGGGCCGAGCCCCTGGTACCTGCCCTGCGGCCCCACAGGAGCCTCGCACTGCGGTTCCCAGCCCAGGGTCATGATACTCCACACCTTGGTACTCCAACAGGCTGACACCCGAGTATCCTGACATCCTGGTACCCCAGCACCCCTGTATCCCGGTACCCCAGACGCAGGCTCCCGATTCCACTGGGCTGCAGCTCAGTTGGGACATCCCTCGGGCCACCCTGGCACCCGCTGCCCTGGCCCCAGTCAGCCTCGCCACGCGCCTCACGGCCGGGCTTCACCCTCGGCAGGCGCCCGGCCTTTTTTAGTGCCCGACCGCTCACTCCGCTCCACTTCCTTGGGAATGTCTATTAATATCGAGGAAGCAGCCCAGCTGCTGCCATCACTCTTTCCTGTTTGTCCACTGCCCCCTGCTCCAGCACCCCGCACCCCACCCAGCCTCAGACGGGACCCCTGTGCTCCCCATGGCAGGGTGGGATGCAGGGGGGGCTGTCTCCAGGTCCCACCTCGGAGATGGGGGTCCTGGAAAACCAGGAGCAAGGGAAACACTGGATGTCTCTGTCACTGGGTTCTTACGGGACAGGGATCTGTTATCCTGACTCCACTGCAGCCCTGAGGCTTGGAGCATTGCAGGGCACAGGCCACTTGGCCAGTGCATCCTCAGAGCCACCAGCCCCAGCCGGCCCTGGCAGCAGTGGCTGGCACAGGCAGCCGGTGTGAGGGCAGAGCCTTCGAGGAGGCACCGGGCATAATTCCCACTCCCCAGAAGCACGGAAAGACAGAGCCATTTCCGGATCCAGGTGCCAAAGGCGCCAGGGACCCCAAACTGCAGGGCTTACTCTCCAAACACCTCCAGGGACTTTGTGGCCCAGGTCCCACAGGAGACTCCTTCCTTCCCTGGAGCAGAGGTCTGTGGCACAGCTCTGCCCTGGGCCCCCTGAGCAGAAAATGGAGTATAGGGTAGGGACTCTGGGGAAGCCCAGGTCCATGCTGGGAACCTGCCCCAGGTAGGGCTGCACGTTTGGGGATCAGTGGGTGATGGTCTGTGCCTCTGGTGCAGGGGGGACCCTGGTCCCATTGTCCAGGAGATGCTGTTTGCTTCAGTGCTATTTTTAACCCACTCATTGCTGAGTCGCCCTGAGGGAGGGGGGGGGGTGCTATGGGGGTGGACAGAGCCGCCCTCCTGCAACAGCTCTGATGTCCCTCCTGAAGGGCTTGAATTTCCATCCCAGCCTCAGACCCACATTAATCCCAGCCCTTGGCCAATAAAGCTTTGGCTAAATTAGGTAAAGGAGCCAGTTGCCAGTGAGCGGAGCCGGGTGCCGCCAGGGTGCTGATAGGCTGCAGGCGCCCAGGGGCAGCAACTGGGGGCACAGCCCACAGAGGGGACGCTACAAATTGGGGTGCCAGGAGTACCACGGAGCTTCTGGGAGTTCCTGCTGCAGGAGCTGGTGATTCCCTAGGGGTGGGAAGCACGATAAATTCCCACAATGGTAAGAGACCCTGTGTGTTGTGTGGCTTGTACTGTGTGCCAGGATGAGACCTGACTGGGCAGGAGGCACCAGGCGCTATATGTTCTGGGGGATCTGGGCTGCAGAGGTTCCTCTGTGGAGGGCAGCGGGGAAATAGACCCCAGGGCTGGGCTAACCATGGCAGCGAGAGAAGGAGGGCATTGGGGTGGTGCAGGGTTCCCCTGGCACATGCCCGTGGTGCCCGTGTAGCTGCCTATGGTGTGTGGGTACCCAGGGACACTGGCTCAGCTCTGTCTGGAGCTCAGGACTGTACAGAGGTGGTGGTAGCAGGGGGTGGCTGAAAGCCGAGCGCTGGGTCATGCGACATAGTGTCACCACTGGCTCCACGGCTGGCCTGCGCCTCCAGGAGAAACTTGATCGGGGCTGACAGGTGCCACGACTGCAGCCCCATCAATCCCTACAAGGGGAGCCAAGGAGATTCCAAAAATAGTACTGCATGCCTAGGATGCCAAGGCTGCACATAGGGATCATGGCCCCCACACCATGGAACCCCCCAGATGGTGGGGGGCCTGGGCCCACCATGTTCATGGATGCCTGGGGGCCAGTGGAACTGTAGGGATTGCTGGGGCCTATGACTCAGCCCAGCACAGCATCATCCTGCAGCAGGGCAAGGGGTCCCCCCACATCCCTCTGCTGTCAGTATGTGCTGTGTGAGGAGTCTCTGGCCTGTTGTGGATGGCCATGGTGACCCCTCTCCCTTGTCTTGCAGACGGACCAGCAGGCAGAAGCCCGCGCCTTCCTCAGTGAGGAGATGATTGCGGGTGAGTGTGGGGGCAGTGGGGAGAGGAGTCAGACATGGCCATGATGGGGGGGTTTGGTTCTGCCCCACTGCCTGGCCCTGACCTCCCTCTCCTCAGAGTTCAAAGCCGCCTTCGACATGTTTGATGCGGATGGTGGCGGAGACATCAGCACCAAGGAGCTGGGGACAGTGATGAGAATGCTGGGCCAGAACCCCACCAAAGAAGAGTTGGATGCCATCATTGAGGAGGTGGATGAGGATGGTGAGCAGCCCTTGGTGGTGGGTGACAGGGGAGAGCAATGGGCACTGGATGAGCACCCTGACCCAAACTCAGCTTCCTCCCTGCAGGCAGCGGCACCATCGACTTTGAGGAGTTCTTGGTGATGATGGTGCGCCAGATGAAAGAGGATGCCAAGGGCAAGTCTGAGGAGGAGTTGGCCAACTGTTTCCGTATCTTTGACCGGTGAGTGGAGGGGGCAAAGTGGCCCATTCTGCCCATGGAGGTGAACAAGGTCACATCCCACCTTCACCCTCCTTCAGGAATGCAGATGGGTTCATTGACATTGAAGAGCTGGGTGAGATCCTGAGGGCCACTGGGGAGCCCGTCACCGATGAGGACATAGAGGACATGATGAAGGACTCAGACAAGAACAATGATGGCCGCATCGACTTTGATGGTGAGCTGCAGCCCTGGCCAAATGCCTATGCTGTGCACCCAGGCAGGGCTGTGGGCTGAGGCTGCTGCTCTCTTGCAGAGTTCCTGAAGATGATGGAGGGTGTGCAGTAAGGGACCAGACATTCCTCGAGCCAGCTGCTGCACCCAGCCCCGCTCCTTTTCTGCCCAGGGAGCAGCAGCTCTGCAGCACCTGGCCCCCAGCACTGACTGGGTCTCTGCTCTGTGGCAGAGTCCTGGTCTCGTCCCCCTGCTGGTGGCTGAGCTTTTCCTCCCATCTGTCACCTGTGGCTTTGATTAGAGCCTCAATAAAAGAGGAAAGGCTTGACATGCTGGTGCAGGACTTCACTGGGGGGTGCATAGGAAGGGGACTGCGGCGCTGTGCTCCCACCTTGCTTCCCAGGAAGGGGAACGTGGCTGGCGGGTACCCATCACAGGGCCATGCTGGAAGGGCAGCGCAGCGCTGCAGTTCCCACAGGCTCTTGGGCAGGTGCCAGCACTGAGCTCAGAGTTTCCATTCAGAGCAGCTGGTTCACACGCCACTGGGACCAGAGAGTGTGGCCCTAGCCCCAGGGATCCTGCTCAAGGGCAGGGCTGTGAGACCTCATAATTTCTAGGGAGCCACCCCTGCCTGACCCACACTGGAAACCATGGGTCTTGTCCAGAGACCCAGCCTATAAAATGGATGGGCAGCAGCAGTCCCCTCCCTGGGGGGGGGTCAAGGTGTCACTGGAGCCTCTGTGTTGGGACAAGCTGTGCCAGCCTGCTGGACATCACAGCTCCCTGTGGACCAGCTAGGGCAGAGCACAGTGGGGAGTATGAGAACATAGTCCACAGCTGGGGTGGGTGGGACCGTGGGACCAGCATTGTACAGCTGGCTGGACAGGGACACAGCTCAGAACTGATCACATCCCTGCTGCGCAGCACTGTGGCAAAGGGAAGTTGAGACCGCAGGAGGGCCAGCAGAGACCACCACAGGCATCCTGACCCTGACCTGGTTGCACAGGGCACAATGGCACCAGGCAGAAGAGACGGGTGCCGTGGGCAGGGGGCAGTGGGGACATGTGTGGCAGCTCAGGCTGCCCTCTGCAAGGCCACGGCAGGACACCGGCAGCTGGTGCTGCAGCTTGGAGGCAGCAGTGACAGCCCTCGGCTGCGAGAGGAGCGGCGCAGAAGGAGTGCAGAGGCCCGTGAGCTCAGCACTGGTAAGGAGGGGGCTGCTGCACTGGGCAGCAGCTGCAGAGACCCCCTGTGCTTATGGAGGAGCAAGCTCCAGGATCATCCTTGGCTCAGCATCCCTCATCCCACAGGGCTGCAGCGGGTGCTGCTGGTGGGGCTGCGACAGGCCCCAATGAGCCCTCGGGAGCGGCAGGAGATGGAGAGGCTGTGGGTGCTCTTCCTTTCTGCTCTGGAGCTATTTCTGCAGGACCTACACAGAGCCCACCATCTCTGCCAGCTCTTCTCCATGCAAGAGGGTGGTGTGGCCCCACTACGCACAGGGCTGGGGGGCTGGGGGCTGCCCAGCCGGCGAGGAGGGGGTCCCATCCAGCCCCCAGCTGCCCAGTGCTTGGAGGAGGAGATCGAGCAGGTGAGGGCCACACTGGCAGAGATGGAAAGTGGCGCTAACATTCCACCATGGACAGTGGAAGCCACAGAGACCACACAGCCAGCAGAGACAGGCAGTAGTCAGGCAGGACCCTGCACTAGGCATTGCTGTGGGGTGTTCTGAGGAGGTGTGGGATCCAGGATTTAGCAGAGCTGGCACCCCCTTTCATAGAGCAGAAGATGGAGATCCTATGTACGCCCCCAGTCCCTACTCCCCTGCTTGTGCAGACAGTGCTGGGGGCTGCTCCCACCCTGCAGAGGTAATGGGACCACTCCAGGTCCCCCAAATGTTACCACAAGGGGATCAGTGTCTCTGTCCCTCCCTGTCCACATTCTTAGAGGGGCCTCTGGGCACTCAGGGGATGCCAGGCTGCCACAGAACCCCCTGCAATAGTAATAAATGTGCATTTATTTATACATTAACCGTGGCTCGGACTGCGACATTAATTTAAAAACAGCCTATGATACAGAGGGTAGGGGCAGCTGGGAGGGAGCAAGTATGGAGGGGTGTGGTGACGATCGTCAGGTCTCCTGGCTCTTGGTCTGCTTGTTGTACGTCTCCCGCACGTACTTCTTGTAGGCTGAGGAGAGATGGGGGACATGGTAATGAGGGTCCTGGGGGAGCTGCCAGGGCAGCCATGGGGCTGGACAGGCAGCGGGACACAGCAGGACTGGGGGCTGTGCTGCTGCCCACCTCAGTGGGGAGCAGGTAGGGAGATTCTGCCCAAGCACTCACCGACTTGGTTCTTCCAGAGCTCGGCAGCATGCATGTTCAGAGGGCTGTCAATGTTTGGTTCTGGAAATGGGACTGGGTCAGTTGGTGGGGTGACCTAGACACCTCCAAGCCCTGCTCTGTGCAGGGGTTCCCGATTACTCCTACTCCTTCCCTCAGCACCCCGCGGCAATATGGCTACAGGACCCACCTGCCAGCAGGCTCTGGATGGAGAGCAGGATGGTGCGGACGTCGTAGAGCGCCGACCACTTTTCCTTGAGGATGTCAAGGCAGATGTTGCCTTGGGTGTCGACGTTCGGGTGGTAGCATGGGGTCAGGAACCGCACGGTGGGTGCTGTGTAGGGGTACCCACTGGGGAACTCCAGCGACAGTTTGTACCGCAGCTCCTCGTAGGGCTGGAGGTGGGAGCCGCGGAGGCAGAAGTCAGGGAGGTGGGGGAGAAGACGGGGGAAAAGCGGTAGAGGGGGAGCAGGGGATTGGGACCACCCTCAGCTGAAGGGAGGAGGGCGGAATGGGGCTCCTCCAACCCGGGATCCCGCCTCTCACCGTGCCGGCGGCGCCGTCAATAGTCCCAATCCATTTGAACAAGTTGTCAGACTCGGGGAAGGCAGAAATACCTTTGTCACCGGACATCTGCGGGGACACCGCGTCAGAGCGGCTTAAAACACTTCGAGACCCTCCCACCTCAGCCCAGCCCCAGGAGCCCCTGGGACCCCCAATCCCCGCGGCTTGTCCCCGGGGGACCCCCAAAGCCCGACACGACCTCAGGACCCTCCAGGACCCCACTCACCATCAGCGCCATCAGCTCTTGCTGCAGCCTGTGGGGGAAGAGCACGTTACCGGCCGGCCTTAGCTGGGCAGCCCCGGCCGCAGCCCCCGGCCCCGCTCACCTCTTCCCCACCGCGCCGCGGGCTGCCGTGGCCCCCGTTTCGGCCGCTTTGAGAGCTGCCGCGCTGGACACGGCGGCGGGGTCGGCGTTCTGCGAGGCCATGCCGGTTCCCGGGGCACCGACCGGCGCACCCGCCTCTGGCCGCCGCTGCCGGTGGGTCACGGGGTAGACGCGGCTCAGGCGTGGCGCCGCACCAGGCTCTGCTCGGTCCCTCCCTCCCGCGCTCAGGGCAGGACCGGTGCTCTGCTGCGGCTCTCCCGGTGCCGAGCAGTGGCCTGAGCTCTCCTAGAGGGGCTCCGCGGCGCGGAGCAGCTGTGCTGGGGCTCTCCGGTGGCGGCCCAAGCCCGATCCTGGTCACTCCCCGGTACGACGGTCCCGCGCTCCGTTTGAATGTTCCCGCGCGCGGCCCCTCCGCCAATCAGCGCGCAGCCCCTTCGAGCCGGCCAATCGCCGCTCGCCGGGGATGCGGCTCCCACGGTAACGGCCGGCGAAGCTGATTGACCGCCGGGCGACTGCGCACAACGCTGCGATTGGCCACTGCCCCGCGAGGGGCGGGGCCGCGGGTCCCGCAGGCGCTTAAAGGGCCAGACACCCCTCCCCAGTCCCCAGGAGGCGGCGAGGTGGGTGCGAAGCGGTTTTATTGGGGGCCCTCGGGGGGCGTGGCCTCAGGGTTCGGGGGGGTCCTCGGGGGGCGGCGCGTCCCCCCCGCGGCGAAGCGTCTCCATGTGTTTCTGCATCTTCTCCGTCATCCAGGCCGGCGGGATGAAGGGCTTCAGCTCCTCCAGCCGCAGGTCAACCGAGTCCCTGGGGGAGCAGGGACGTGAGACAGAGGAGCCCTGGCACCCACCACGGATCCAAAACCCACCGTGGCCCCTGGCACCCACGATGCACCCCACCCAGTACCAAGCCTGGATCCGCCAAACCCACCTTAGATCCCGGCACCTACTATGGACCCCGATCAGCACCATGCCCAAACTCCCCTAGCACCCACCACAACCAGAGCCGAGCCCCCCAGTCGGCATGGAGCACGGTGCCTCCATCAGGGGGACCCCTGGCAGTGCAGCAGTGAGGCAGGACACGGTGGGGCCCCCAAGGGAAGCAGCCCCGGGCACAGCAGCACCCATGGCACCTCTGCTTTAGTCCTCACCTGTAATCCTCGCTGGCAGCCAAATCCCGAATGTCCTCTTCAATGAGGAGGTAGGCCTGTGGCACAAGGTGGGGGACAACCTCAGGGTGCCTGCAAGGGGCAGCACTGCACCCCCCACATCCCCAGCCAGCGCTGTCCCTGTGGGAGCCAGCTGTGCCTCCTGGCCTGCAGCGAGTCCCAGAGGCAGGGGACAGACCTTGGTGGCACCCTGGGGCAGCTGTGCCCCCACACCCTGACTAACCTCCTGCCACAGCCGCCCGTCCTGGCCCTGCGGCGGGCCCTGTGCCCGGCCGTACTCACCATCTTGCCCCCAGAGGGCCTCAAGTGCTGCTGCTCTGTCAGCCAGTGCTTATCCTGCGGGTCGGCCGCGTACTGCAATAAAGCAGCAAGGACCGAGCTGAGCACGGAGGACAGACCCTCTGCTCAGATCCCCCCTCCTGCGGGAACCTGTGCCTGCTCCGCTCTGCCCCCGCGTGCTGCCCGCCAAGGGAGTGCTCTGCTCCGCCTGCCCTTCTCCAGCCTCAGCCCTGGCTCCAGCAAACCCACCACCTGGCTGGGCACGCTACGCCGTTGGCTCGTGTTCCGTGTGCTAGCCAGACCTTGGGAACATCCTCCGAGATAACAAGTAAGGGCACGGGGGAGGAAGTAAACAAGTGAGCCGAAGCACACATTCCTGATTCCCACGGGAAACCATCTGGCTGTGGCATCTGACCTTAAAGAGGTGGGGATGCTTGATGTAGAGTCGACCTCTTGTTCCTCCCATCCCGAGAGCTCTGCAAGAGGAAGATGATGGGTGTTAGGGCTGTGGGAGGGTGGCTGTGGTGATATAGGGACACCCCTCTCCTCCCCAAGCCCTTCCTACTGCTTTCGAGGCAGAGAAGCGAAGTGACGGGAGGAGTGTCACGGGCTCCTGCCTGGGGACACCACCCTCCAACAACAGGGCCATTCCTTACTTGTTTGCTCGAGATCCCAGCACAAAGGTTGTGGTTTCAGTCAGTCGGGATGGATCCCACTACAGAGCAATTGGAAAAGGGGCAACATTAGAAATGAAGCTGGTGCTGGCCATGCTCCATGAGCCTCAGCTCTCTGACAGGGAACCTCAGAGCTGCCCCCGGCCTGGAAGGGCGGGAGCTGGCCAGAGACCTCCAGCCTTTCACAGGGGAGGGACGTGACATTCCATCTGGGCTGATCCAAGCAGTTTCCCTTGTGGGAAACACTTGTGGGATTCTCCTGGCTACTCCTGCTCTCCCCAGGTCTCTCTCAGCAGCAACACACTGCAGGGCTACAGGCTATGGTGCCTGGGGAGACCAGCAAAGGCCTCCGGGCACTTCGCTCCTCGTCTTGCTCCCCCCCTGTCCCAGAGCCCTGTTGGGGCAGAGCATAGCCCACATTTTCCTGTGTTCCTGCAGCTGCAGGCAGGAGCAAAGGGGAGGAGATGGGGAGCCCAGCAGTGTTGGTCAGCCAATACCTTTGGTCCATCCCTTCTCACAGGCTCAGAGACTTTAAGCTTCCACCTGGACGGAAGGAAAACACAGTAAGAATGAGTCTCTGTGGGAGCAGCTCAGTCACCACCAGCAGCAGGGATTGAGCCTAGGTGCTTCCAGATCTGCCCTTGTTCACACTCTCTATTGTCCTGTGGTGCTCAGCTCTGGACCCTCAGCTTTGCTGCATGTTCTCTTCTCCCAGCTGCCCAGATCTCACTGCTCCCCATGTCTTACTGCTCACTCTTAATGGTCCATTTGGACCTTTTCACCCCTTCAGACCTGTTTAAAACCTCTTCCTTGGAGGTCTTTGTCTCCTGGGAGGAACATCTCATCCTAACCCCCCTCTCTGCCCCCAACACTCCCATCTCCTCTCTGCAGGAAGGAAGGAGACCATGTGGCTTCTGTGCTCCCCCATTCAGGCAGCTTTATTCCCCCCTGCCCTCCCAAAACAGAGGCTCTAGCTCAGGACCCATACTCACGCTGCCATGCCCGAGACCCCGCGGTCGTTCAACAGGCTCTGTCCTGGAGGACGCCCCTTTCTCTGCATGGAAGAGACCGTTCCGTGAGAGAACCCTCTTGGCGACCCTCCCGCTCCCAGGGCAACTGCTCCTTTTGTTAGAAATGCTGCCTGGCACAAGAGTGAGCACCTCAGAGGCTCACAAAAGCTGCCTGTGCACCTGCACGCACTCATACTGTGGGAATGGCCAGGAAGGAGGACCAGGCTTCCCAAAACGTAAAATCCCTGTGCAGAAAACCTATATACCTTTTTGGGAATAGGGCTCCCTCGACGGCTCAGCTCCTCATCCATCTGTCGGGCACGCTGAAAAAGGAAGGGCAATGGGATGAGCAGGGCCCTTCTCCCCTCCCAGCCAGGTGAATGCTGACCCCTCTTTCCTTTGCAGGTAAACACTGACCCCAGCCCACCTCAGTGAGCAGCACCAAACTGCAACAAGCAGCACCTGAACCTGGGATTCTCCTTGCCCTGTATTCCCTCCCAACCCAACATACCCTGCTCTGCCTCTGCACCACTGTTCTGGAGGACAAGAAGAGGCAGAGAACAAAGTGATTCCAACCCTTCTCCTCCAAGCTCTCACAAGTCATTTAAGCCTCTGGGAACAAACACAACATTTACCTTTTGCCCTGTCTGCTCATGTGGCAACCTGGGAACAACCTTTTTGCCATCGGAGAACAGCAGTTTGGCCTGCAGAAAGAGAAAGAAGGTTCCAAGGATTCTGGACCTAGAGAGCGACCTACCAGCACACCTACCAGCACCCCCCACCTCCACTGCCTGAAAACCCTCCACCAGCTCTGCTTTTAGAGTGCCACCAGGCCAGAGTGCTTCCACAGATGGCCAGATGGAAAAGCACAATCTGAGTGTGATAAATTCTGGGGAACTTGCAGTAAAGCAAGATGTGAAAGGAAGAAGCCCTGCCTCACCCCACCAGGACACCTTGATGGGTGCTGGGGGCTGGTCTCTGCAGGAGGTCCATCTGTGTGCCACGTTCAGACAGCATGAGCTGCCCACCCCTGACTGCTCCCCTCTTCCCAGTGAGAATGAATTCCAGTGCAGGAGCCACACAAGGGTTGTGGATGTCCCATCATGGTGACAGCAAAGCTGTTACGAGGGACACATCCTGGCCAGGCTGTTCTGCTCGGCTGGGCGCCCAAGGAAGCCTTTTCCCAGTGCCCACCTGCTCCAGGCAGCTCCTGCAGGTCTCCTGGATGAGCTGCTCTGGGTCCACCTCCTCCCCAACATTATCGCGCACGTTGATTGCTGCTGTCTGGAAATACTGGAGAGCAGAAGGCATGAGAGGGTGAGAGGCTGTGCCGTCGGGGCAGGCACAGGGCCCAGCTCCCACAAACAGCCGTGGTGGCAGCCGAGCCGTCCCCACACACCTGCTGCCCACCTGTCCCCTGCACTCACCTTCATGTACTTGTTGAAGATGCCCCGGATCTCCTCGTTGATGCTGGGCTGCAGCACAGCACGCAGCAGGTCCATGGACACGCTCGGGTCCGTGAAGCTGAGGGCGGACCAGGGATCAGGACACCCCCGGTCCGGTCTAACCCAGATCCTCCCTCCGGCCGGTGCCCAATTCGGTGCCCAGCCCGGTCCCGCTGTTCCACGCTCGCCCTCGCCCATCCCNCGGGCGGGGATCCCGCTCTACATCATCGGGCGCCGCCGGACGTGACGCGCCGCGGGGGCAACGGGGCGGGAGCGGCGAGGGGGAGTCCCGGGGGATGAGCGGCGTGTGCTCGGGGCGGGAGGGACCCGGGGGGACACGGGGCCTGGGCTCGGGCAGGGGAGCGCCGGGGACAGGGACAGTGTCCCCCGCAGGGTTCCCCCTGGAGCCGAGCGGCGGGAGAACGCGGGCAGCCCCGGGCAGGTGCCGTGGGCTCAGCACCTGCCGTGTTTCCCTCCGTGCACCACCAGTGCCGGTTCCTTCAGGACTCGTTTCAAACGTCAGCGCCTGGTTGGTGCGGTCCCGCTCCCCCGTCCGCGGGTGCCAGCTTGTGTCTGAGAGCTCAGCAATAAAGAACCCCCGGGTTTCGAAGAGGTGCAGTTTCACGGATCAGTGCGGGGGTGAACGGCCGGCCCCAAAATAACCCTAAATCCCAGAGCCTTAAAGTCGCCGTGTTCCGCCCCGAACAGGAGCGGTCGTGGGTGGAGCTCGTCACACATGGCCCCTGCCCCTGTGCCTGCAGCCGCAGGAGTGTCAGTGCTGGTCCTTTCATGATCTGGGTGTACCTTGTATAATGTTCCACATCTCATCTCTCTGGAATCTCATTGTTTCTCTAAGCAAATACCTCAAGCCAGCATTTCCTCATCTCGTTTAACGTGTGTAGAATAGTCAAAACAGCTTACCTGTTGTTTTCTAGATTGTTTTGCCTTGTCATGGTCAGCGAGAGAAGTTTTTCTGTTGGGTCAGCTGGATGTTCATTTGCATTAAAAATCATTTGGTGTTTTGTGGTAATGTTTTTCCTTGTTCTAAGATGATTTGGTGAAATAAACCAACCAAAGGGGATTTCCCAGAGGGCAGGAGGCGGAGGCCGCTGTGCAGAACAGAGAGGTGTGCTCCAGCAGCCGTCTCCAGGCGCTGTCCCCATCCTTTGTGCCAGTGAGGCAGCGCTGAGTTGTGCAGCAGAGGGAAGCAGGATCTTCTTCCCACTGCTTTGCCAGATGCTCCATCACGTTTCATTTGCGTTCAGGAAATGACTGGACGTGGCACTTTAGTGCCATGGTCTAGTTAACGAGCTGGTGGTGGGTCAAAGATTGGATTCCGTGATCTCAGAGGTCTGTTCCATCCTAAGTGATTCTGTGGTTCTGTGATCCCAGTGCCGGTGTTGTGAGTGCCAGGGTGGTGCCTCTGGAGGATGTTACGCTGCTGTCCCTCAGCATCTGTTACTGCAGGCTGTGGCTCAGTAGGACTCTCCCTCTGTAGCTCTTGGCCCAGCAGTGACCACACCGGGCTCCTCTGGGAACTCGGAGTGGCTGCGGGAGCAGAGGCTGCTGACTCATGGGCTCACACGCTGGAAGAGGCTCCTGCCCTTGTCCCCTTCCTGTCACTTTGTCTGGGGCTGCACCAGGGATGAGCTCAGGTAGTTACACAAACCCAGTGGCGGATGTGGGGCCAACCAAGTCACCATCAGCATTGACATAACTTCCTTACTAGCAGCACAGGGCTGCTTGTGCGCTTATTTTGGTTGCTCCAAATTGTTAGCAACAAGAATTGGACGTTGCCCAGGGAAGAGCAAAAATACCTGTGGCTGTAGGAACTCCCAAGGAGACAGCATGACCTGACAAGCAGTGGCTGTGTTGTCAGCATGACCTGACAAGTTGTCCTTGTGTTGGTCTGAATCAAGTGAGACTTGGGTCAGATCTTTCCAATTAACAAGAAGACAAATCCTGGAACAGATTCTCAATGAAGGAGTTGTCACACTTGCAGGCAGAGTGATGCCTTTTTAAGAGCATGTCAGAACAACACGCCATGGAAGGTCTGTCAAGGGTCACCTAAATGTAACTTACGAGATACCCTGTTGGGTCTCCTCCAGTCTCCGGTTTTTAATGGTAATTTTTCCATGGCTCTGTGTGGTAGGTGCATGTCTGTCAGACATGAATGGCTGGTTCTCAGCTGAGGTTACCTGAGCTCCTGTTTGATTCACAGGGATAAGTCCTCCCTGTTTCTCAGTGTCCTCAGGCATTTATTTCAGCAGAGCCATTCTCCTCCTTTAGTTCCCTAAATGTTATCCATGATTATGATCCACTAAAATGGAAATGTGCCAAAATGACGGTGTTGTCCCCAAGAGAAGGAGCTGCCGGGCAAGCACAGGGGCAGCGGCAGCGCAGAGCTTTCCACCACAGCAGTCCTGGGTTTGGAAGGAGCTCTGTGATCCCTCAGGTTGTTCCACATGATTTTCCAGGTGCGTGGAAGGGAGTCAGCGCTGCTGACACCGGCTGGTCGGCATCACCTGCTCCAAGGTGTCCTGCTCAAGGTGATTAACAGCCACAGCACCGTGCGATAAGCACCGGGCTGTCGGGTTCCGCCGGGGAGCTGCGAGGTGTGGAGCACCCATCTCTGCTGGACATGGGCAGCTCACAGAGGAATTGCATCCGCCTTGAGTCATGGCAGGAGAAGAAGGATAAACCTGTACTTAAAGCATTTTTTCTTGCCATGAGCCCTCTTCCCACACAGGTTTGGCAGTGTGGAGCTGTGCTCCTTCCCTCGAGCTGCCCCTGCACTGCCTTGGCATGACAGCGATGGAAAGCTCTTTGAGCATGACTTTGCCTTTCAGTGCTCATGTCAAGTGCCAGCACTTGCTTAGAGTTGTAGAAATAATGCTGAGCTCAATTCAATTAATCATTCACCCCACAGATGCAGATTTAAATTTTTTCTTTTGATCCAGCAAGTCGGACCCATTTGTGCCTGGTGCTGATGTGACCTGGGCAGGCCAGTCCATAAGTTCTCCTGTCCTATTGATTGCATTTTGGCTTGTGTGAAATTCAGGAAAAAAATAACTAATTAGGGATGGGAAAAAATTACAAAATCACTTCTGGGTGATCGGAGAGTAACTTAGTGTAAATGGGTTAGCAATCACAGAACTGAATCTTAATTAGGCTTAATCTGCTGTCTCAAACATATTAAATAAGTCTTTACCCCGAGATCAGATGCAGAGAAAAGGGCAGGCAATGTGGCAATGCATCTAATTTTCATTTACTCCTACTGTGGCTCTCTGGTGCAGGCCAGCAGTTTGAAGGCGGATTACTGTGCTCTCCTTGCCTTGGGTGAGCTCTCATCCTTGAAGCCCCAAGACTTTTCCTTCCACAGAGATCCATTTTAGTGCAGCACCTTTTTATCGCAGCAGACCTTCACTTGGATAGTAACTAATTTGGTGTTTGTGTGTGCAGTAATTGCCCACTCCCACGTGAATTCACGTGGTTATTGAAAGCTTGTGCCTAAATTAATGGTGCGCTCATGCGTGAGCACGAAACCCTGCAATTTGTGCTCAAGAGTTCCCAGGAGCTGCTTGGAGGGTGCCCTATGGAGTCTCCAATGGAGCTGGGGGAAGGACACACTGGGCTCTGCCTGTGCCCTGTGTGTGCTGGGCTTGGGGGGGCTCCCCCGTGATAATGGGGGACCTGGGGAGGGCCACAAAGCAGAAGGACTGTGGGGGCTGCGTTAACTTGCTGAGGAGACTTGGTGCTCGCTCATTTGAGTGCCCAAACCTGGCGACTGACAGTTGGAGGATTGAAAGAGCTGGAGCACTCTGCCTGGGAATGGGATGGTTCAGAGACAGGGGCTCAAGTGAGGCCTTGAATATTGAGCCTGCAAAAATCTGCGGTGTCTCACATGTGGAACAGGACTCTTGGAGGAGGGGTATGTTGTGTGTGGAAGGAGGGATCTCTGGGTGCCGCTGCCAGGGGGGTGCTCTTGTCCTTTCCCTGACCCATCCAGGATGGCAGGGCTGGGGCAGGTTCCTGCCTGCAGCAGAGCCCAACAGTGGGGCAGAGCCTGGTGCTGGGACCACTGCTGTTGGTAAAGGTCGTCATGGTGGGAATTCCTGTTGAGAGTAACGGTAAAGAATCTGCCTCTGTGCTGCCCTGGTTTCCCTTTCCCTCCTCCAATCCTGATGCTGTCCTCCTCAGAATGCAGCCAACTCTGGATCCTGCTCCAGCCTCGGCTGTGGGTGGAGAGAGGCAGCTGGAATTGCTCTTCAGTAAACAGAATTACAGCCAAACGGTGGGAGGTTCCTGAAGTCACCTGTGAGCTGCCTCCTCCCATTCCTGGACCCCGGCTGCCTGCGAGGCACTTTAAATTGCCACCTGGCACAGCCTTGGACATAGACTTTGGCAGCATGATGATGCAAAACATCCTCCTGCTGGGGCTCCTCACCCTGTGGGCACAGCTGCAGGCTGCACCCATCGCAGGCAAGTTCGGGCCGGTGGGAACCCCTGGCCTCTTGGGGGCTTAAGAATATTTTTCCTTATTTTCCTAGAATCCCAAAATGGTTTGGGTTGGAAGAGACCTAAGCAGCTGAGGTGCTGGCAGGTGCCAGATTTCTGCCTGTGAGGGCCAGGGAAGGTGTGGTGGGAGTGGGATGGGATGAGTCTGGGTGATGTAGGTCTCACTGCTGTGCCAGCATGGGCTGTGGCATGATGCCATCTCTCTCTGACTCTCTGATGGAGCTGGAGGCAGAGGTGGATGCTGCCCCTAGGGCAGAGGCACCCAGAAGGACCCCTCAGGCATCAGCTCCACCATGACACTGCCATGCACCAGGAGGCAACAGCTCAGCCCTTGAGCTGAGTCACCCTGGCTGTGAGGGCAGCAATGGTTGGGCAGAGCCTTGAAAACCCACTGGGAAATTGTACAGAGGAGAAGTCAGCACAGCTGAGGCAAACCAGGCTACTGGGTGAGAGCAGTGAGTGGGAGGGCAGCACACTGGGGCTGACGCTGCTGCTTTCTGCTGCCTTCCAGAATTCCATGGAGCAGCTCCAGAAGAGTGGCCACCACCAGGGCAGCCCAGAAGCACTCTCCTAGGTAAGAGTCATTTGCCTGAGGAAGAGCCCAGCGTGGTGCCTGATCCACAGCCTGGCAAGGTTGTCTCGTGTGGGAAGCAGGAGTCATGTGTGGAGTGTGTGGGCAAGGACCAGCTCCTGCATGGGTCTGTGCCGGCAGGTGCTGCCAGTCCTGCGCTGGGGAAGCTGGACACTGGGAAGAAACCCAATTCAGGGAAAAAGCCAGCATGTGGGGGAAAGACTGAGACTACGGGAAAAACAGAGGTTGCTGCAAAGCCAGAGACTGGAGGGAAGCCAGTGGCTGATGGGAAGCCAGCATCTGGAGAGAAACCTGTGCTGGGTGAGAAGCCAGAGACTGGGGTGAAGCCAGAGAGTGAGGAGGAGCCTGGGGCAGGAGAGAAGCCTGGATCTAAGCAGGGTGACAGTGAGAAGGATGACGTCAATGACAACGATGGTGGTGATGACCATGGTGATGATGGTGACAATGACAGTGACAGTGATGGGGATGATGGTGATAAAAATGATCTTCATGATGGCAATGACAATGATCATAGTGACAATGACAGCGATGGTGGCGATGATGGTGACAATTTCAATACCAATGAAAATGGTGACTCTGATAGCAATGAGGATGGTGGTGATGGCAACAATGACTATTACAGTGACAGTGATGATGATGGTGATGATGGTGACGATGGTGACAGTTCCAATAGCAATGAAAATGGTGATGATGGCAACAATGACTATTACAGTGACAGTGATGATGATGGTGATGATGGATACAATTCCAATAGCAACGAAAATGGTTGGGATGGGGATTTTAGATTGTAAGGGTATAATTGCCCAGGGATTGCCAGGGATTTCTGGGTCCCTCTTTTGCAGCACTCAGCTTGGGCTACCAGATTTCATGATTGATCTGTGCTAATAAATGTATCCGATGGAGATGAGAGCTTAGTGTCAAAAATATCTTTAATAGTTTGGCAACACAGATGGGACAACAATGGGCAGCCAGCAATTGTTTTAATTTATGTTCTTCAGCCCTGGATTACCGGAGGTTTGGTGTTGTGACCCACCAACTTCCCAAGGCTGAGGGAAGGTGCGGATCAATGCGCTCAAAGGACTTTTTCAGATTTGTGCTCCACATGATGGTAACTGGCATAATTGGAAAGCTGTGGAGAAACAGCTAAAGGTGGCCAGGGACTGTATAGAAGATGGAAAGGGCAAAGGAATTTTTGTAAAATATTAAGCACCTTCCTAGAAGCTGCCTGTTAGGATAGGAAAAAACATAGAAGGGAGAAACAAGATTGGAGAGAGGAAATAGAAGACAGAAAAGCAGTGATATTATTATTGTTTTTGAAAATTAAGTAACTGCAGAAACAACTACAGGAAGAGAAGGAGAAAAAATAAAGCCAGAAGAAAAGGTTGAAATTATGTTTATGTGGGTTCCCAATCCCACTGACATTGTATTGATTAGAAAACTGTTACCCCATGAAGAGTGAGATTGGAAACATTTGGGGTAGCCTTGGCCATAGTGAGCTGGGGGTAGATGATTATTTCCTTCAAATCCCCCTGAATATGAAGACAGACCCATTACAAAACAGAAGAAACTAGTGAACCTTAAGGGGAGTGGAAAACTATACCCTAAGCTGACCCCATTTGATTTGCTTTACATGCCTGATTTGCAATAAAGCTGGGGCCATAAGTCAGGCAAGACTGAAATCTGGCATGTGGAATCCAGTTAATGCAGACATGATAATGGCCCAGACATTCTGATTTCAACTGGTTCTTGTCAACAATTAATGAACTTTTTAACAGACATGAGCGCACAAGGTTCAGCATTAACACAACAGGATGTTGTTGTGTGTTCAACCTGGTCGGCAAAGAGTTAAAGTCACTGGAGTAAACAGCAAGTCTGGAAAACTGGCAAGGTTATTTAATGGCTCCCAGGCAAGAAGCACATGTAGATGTGAAGCACATCAGCCACTTGCTTTGCAGTTAAAGATCACAATGAAAATATTTTGGGTTTTGATGTTCTGAAGGGTTGAACCTGGTGTTTCCTGAATGTCAGGATACAGTTCCTCAGGTCAAATGCCAATCCTAACCCTGACAGAAATCTGGAGGCTGCAATGTGTGCTCTCCCTGCAGCACCTGCGCTGCCTGATTGAACTTCATCTGAATCATACTGGGTGTGTTGTGTAAGTCAGAGATGGAGCACACTGAAACCTGGGGCTGACAATCTGAACATTAATAATAGTTAGAATAGACAAAGCTGTATCCTAAATATTACTTAAGATAAATATTATTTAAAAATTAATAGCTGGAGTGAATGGTCTATAGACCATGATACACGAACTCTAACATCCATGTTACAACGTGGACTACAGAACTGACTGAAACTCCAATCAAAACTGACCTCAGAGGGTGTGAAGGTGACCACCTGACAATGACCTGGTAATGAAATAGTGAAGCAAAAAAGAGTGAGAAGACCCCAGAGCCTAACAGTGCTCTTGGTCCAGACTGGCATGTGACAAATGGGGAATTTATATTCTTAGCGTATAATTGCCCAGGAATTCCTTTGTTGGTAGTCCCTCTTTTGAAGCTCCAGCTCAAGCTATCAGATTTCATGATTGATCTGTGCCAATTAATCTATCTGATGGAGATGAGAGCCTAGTGTCAAAAATGTCTTTAACATGAAGATGATGATTACAGTGATGACGATGGTGGTGGTGACAGCAATTACACTTGTTTGCCAATGCCACAGAGGCTACGAGGAACGTGTGAGGTGAGCAGAGCCCGCAGTGGGTGAGTGCAGGGGTGGCCACACCCCAACCTCCTCTTCCTCTGCCTCACTCTGCCAGGGCTGGTTCTGGACAGCAGTGCTGTTTTGGGCAGGACCTCTTCTTTCCTAATGAACCCCACACTGGCCACTATCTGGATATGACAAGCTGTCCTTGGTCAGTGCCTGACATGGCCAGGCCGCTGTGGCTGCCCCAGCTCTGTCCTGGCACAGGGAGTTCTGGTGCCTGCTCCTGCCCAGCAGGGGTTTGGCAGGGCCCTCTGCACAATGACACACTTCTATCTCCCATGGGAGAACCCCTAGGGACACTCCAGCCAGGTACCTGCCCAGGACACCCAGGGTATCTCTGGGCCAGGGAAAACCTCCCTGCGAGTTTGTGCCCCCAGCTTCCTGAGGCTCCCCAGGGTGAGCTGCTCCATGCCCAAGGCCCACGGTGTCCTCTGAAAGCAGCTGCCGTGGCAAGGCTTGACCAGGAGCCATGAGGACAGGGACCCCATCTCTCCCTCAGGGACTGAAGGTCCCATGGAATAGAGCCGTGTTTTACCAGGAGACAGAAACAGCAGGAGCCAGCCAGTGTCCATCACAGACTGGATTTATTGGGGGGTGAGGGACACAGACACCTCTGTGGTCATCACAGAGCTGAGGGTGAGGAGGTGGACTTGGGATCAGGGGCCTGGGTGCTTATCTAGCAGCTAATGGATGTCTCCATGGATGTCTGTCCAGCAGTTGTCTGGCTGTCTGGTGTGGGTTGGCTGCATGCACTGGGTCCTCAGTCCAGGTCCATGTGGGGGCTAGGTGAATCCTGGGGAAAGACAGGAAACTATGCCCAAGCCCTCACTTTGTAACATGCTGGGGCACAGCGTTGGCCTCACAGCAGGACCCTTGGGGTGAGGGCACCAGAGATCCCAGGCACCCCTCCCAGGGAGCTGGGGGGTGGGGGGGTTGCTGGTCACTTCTGTAGCGTGCAAAGATGTGGGGGGGACGGCGCTGCTGTGCAGGATGTTGCACCCCAGCCACCATCACACTGATCCCTGTACCCAAGGCCACACATCCTCCCACAGTGCTGTCCCACTGCTCCTTCTTCTGGCTGTGCCCACCTGTGCCCAGCCAAACTCACCTGTGCCCGCCCAGGCTCACCTGCAGAGACCAGCCGGGCCCAGAGGCAGCAGAACCCCAGGAGCAGGAGCAGTGACAGCAACCGCATGGCACAGATGGGCAGCGTGGGGGCTGCTTCTCTGAGCACAGGCGGGGTTTTAAATCCTCCTGCGGCAGAAGGTTGGTCCCCATGACCTGGTCCATGCCCCAGCACCTGGCATGCTCCATCCAAGCGTGAACCTCCCCCCGTCCCACCCCTGCCCCCTCCCTCTCATGGGCAGCTGCTGCTAGACAAGCCTTAAGGGAGGCACAAAGCTGCTGCTTCTTGGTGCTGGGTTCTGTGCAGTCCTGAGAGAGTCACATGGCACAAGACAAGAGCAGCCATTGTCATTTCTTGGTGTGGGGGACAGGTAGGGGACTGACAGTAGCAAGGGGCTAGGGGACCCTGCCTGGGGCTGGCCTGGCCAAGGCAGTGGAGGTGGCTCCCTGGCCACGTGCTGTGGAGCAGTCCGTGGTGCCCTGGCAGCTCTCCGGGCATTGTTCTGGCTCTGGGAACAATCGCCGGTTCCTGAGGGACGTCCTGTGACCAGACACGGTCCACAGCCCTGCATTGCCACCAGCCCCTCAGCCCTGCATCTCCTGGCCAGCTGCTGGCTGCCTGGCCCCATGCCTGGAGACCAGGACAGGCCAGAGGGCATGGGGTCCTGGTGCTGGGGACGGGGAAGTGGGGGCTCTGCATGGGCACTAGTACTCCAGGGCTGGGGCACTGGGGCTCATGTCCTTGCCAGAGCCAGAGTGGGTGCCCAGATTCCTGTCATGGGGTGTTCGAGCTGCCTCTTGCCTCCTGCTCTCTTCCATGGGGCTCTGTGAAGTGTCACAAGAATAGCGGCACCAGAGCTGCTGGGGCTTTCCCTGACAGTCCCTTCCGGGAGTGCCTGTGCCCTGGAAGAGGCAGGAGGGCTCCACACCTTTGGCCAGGCAGCCGCCTGCACGTGTGTGTGCATGTGTGAGAGCACGTGCAAGCCAGGTGTGGGCACGTGTGTGCGTGTGGAGTCCACGCTCGGTGTGTTCCTGCCCTGTCCCTCAGCTCCCCTGGTGTCTCTCCTGCCGTGCATCCTGGCCTGGGCAGGAACATCCTCCTGCTGGCACAGCGCCGCCTCTATCCCTGTCCCACCTGGGTGTCTGCCCTGGGAAGGTGCCACATTCCTGGGTGCTCCCTGAGTGCCCCGCTCACTGTTTTCCTCCTGGAGGACCTCAGGCTGGTGGCTCTATGCTCCCAGGTTGGCCAGTCGCTCACCCTGTGGGTGCCTGGGCAGGACAGGGGGTAACCTCTGGAGGATTTCTGTCACGTGCAACCCCAATATCTATGTGGGAGCAGCCACCCTCACACCTACCATGCCCCAAACCCCAGCAACCCTCGGGACAGACTCCGCATCCGCTGCGGTGTTGTCCCGGCCTGGCCGCAGGGTTACTGCTGGTGCGGGGACAGCTGGAGCTATACTGGAAGATGCTGTCATTCCAGCGATCGCCCAGCTGCTGAGGTTCCCTGGGGAGATAACGGGAAAAACGCAGCTCCCGTGAATTTGGGGGCTGTGGCCTTGCCCTCCTGTGGGTGCGGGGTTCGGAATATGTGCCGTCAGGGAATGTCCTGGATGGCTCAAGGCAACGGGAGACGTACCAATGACCCGCGGCCCCGGGAACATCACGGTCCCTGGGCAGGAGTCCCTTTCTCACTGCCCACCCTGACCCGGCACCCACGACCACCTGAGCATGTCCCTCTGGCTTTGCCTCCATCCTGCTCGGGACTGACCACCTCACCGTGCCCCATTCCGGGGGTGCTGTCAGGATCTCGGCCGGGGGCTCTGGAGGAGAGGCAGGAAAGGCTGCGGTGGGGCGTGGGCAGCACCCTCCAAACCCCACCCCGAGTCCGACTTTCCTGGCCCCTCCCCACGGAGCTTTCCTCGTCCCCCGCTTCCCCCTTGAGACAGTAATTACAGCAGTAATTAAGAAGATAATTATTCCTGCTGAATGGAAACAGCTTAATCTGTTTCTCCCTCCTTTTGGCAGGTTCTACCCCACGCCCGCCCACGGGTGCCGCCCAGCCCAGCGCCCGGAGCCCTGCACTGCCGTGGGTCCGGATCCCCGGCTGAGAGCCGCGTCCCATTCCCAGGGGATGCTCCCCACAGCAACATGGTGAAGCTGCCGGACTGCAGGCTGGTGCCGGGAGCAGGGGCTGCCGGCGAGCAAAGGGCACGGCTCGAGGCAGGTAATCCCCGGGAGTCACCGTCCTGCGGGACCTGCAACAGGCACGACGGCGGGCAGCGAGGTGGTACCCACAGGCTCAGCCCCGTGCCTGGGTTCATCCCATCCGGGGTGCTCTGATGATGCTCGTCAGCCACAGGGGAGCACGGCAGAAAGAGGTGAAGTGGCAGAGCGCTCTGCTCTGGTACAGCCGTTCGTCAGGACCTGCACCGCAGGTAGTGCAGGGGGGAGTGGTGCTGCAGGGGGCTGTGCCCCAGCCCTTCTCTGGCTGACAGCCGGTGGCTTTCCATGCCTTTGCATGGCACTGCCATGGTCACTGGCAGTGGAGAGGCCAGCGTCGACCTCCCCATGCTCATCCCCACCACAGGTTTGTCCCCAGGAGGTTGCAGCAGCTGTCGGTGGTGCCCCCAGACCAGCCTGGACATGCCGCTGTCAGCTGGGCTCCCCAGGGCTGTGCCGGCACAGCTGTCCTGTCCTACCGGTCCCCCCAGCTCAAGGGATGTGGCCAGGATGCCACCAGGGAGGTTGAGCCTTGCCTGGGTGTGACTCGTTACCTGCATGGCAGGAATTAGCTGGGCTCAAGCGACAGCCCTGCTCCCTCTGCCCCGCCCGCGCACCTTAAATCCCAGCCCGCCACACCCAGGGCCAGACCTGACCATCCAGGGCACCATGGAGCTGCTGCCTGGCTGCCTCCTCCTCGCTGCCCTGCTCCCCCTCACCACACGGTCCAGCCCGGCCCCACAAGCAAATGGACGAGAAGAGCTGGGGATGGGTGAGTGGCTCAGGCATGGCCTGGGAACAGGGACACTTTGGATGCTGTTCTTGCCTAGTGCTCCCCACTACCCTGTGTGCTGCCACCCCACAGGTGTCTGGGGCTGTGGGTGTCCAGGGTCCAGCCCTGAGGCACTGGGGGGATGCAGAGCCCCTGCTCTGGGGCTCTCCCCAACATTCTGGCCACTGTGTCCCACAGCAAAGCCTGGGTACTGCTACCACATCTCAGAGGTGGAAGATCCGCTGGATGAGGTCTGTGGTGCCTGCCGCATGGACGCCTCCTGTTCCCGCTGCACCAGTGACGCTGACTGCCGTGGTGTCACCAAGTGCTGTCCCAGCAAGTGTGGCTACACGTGCCAGGAGCCAGTGCTGGGTGAGGGCTCGGTGCCATGGTGGTGGGGTCTGGCAGGGGTGGGCGAAAGGAGTGCTGTTGTCTCATGCTGGGAAGAAAACCAGGAAGGTCCCTGGGGTGCTCTCAAGACTTGCTGGGTCCTGCAGACCATGAGGAGCACCACACTGTGTGGTGAGGGAGTGCCCCAACTGCTAGTGTGTGGGACCGTGGGCAGGTGGGTGCAGAGCTGGCTGCTGGTGGAAAGGTTTAGCAGTGAGAAGAGACTGGAACTGTGCAGACCTTTCCAGGGGTCAGGGAGCACTGAGAGTGGTGACATCCCTGTCCTGTCCCTGGCTCACCCTGTCTCCTTTGGACCACGCAGACTTCTGCTACCTGCCCTCAGTGTGTGGGAACTGCAAGGCGCTCTTCCGTCGCTTCTTCTTCAATGCCTCCAGCCAGCAGTGTGAGGAATTCATCTATGGCGGCTGCGGTGGCAACAGGAACAACTTTGAGACCAAGGGGGAGTGCTTCCAGGCCTGTTCCCACATCAGTAACTAGCAATGTGCCATGTGTGCCACAGATGGCAGCTGCTCCTGGTCCTGCGCCTGACATCCCATGTCTCACTTCCAGGTGCCCAGTAGTGCTGGCCCAAGGAGTGTGGTGGCCTCTGCATGGCCCCTGCCCAGGGGAAGGCGCTGCCAGTGGACACACCCCCGATCCTGCAGGGGCTGGTGGCAATGAGTGCTGTTGGTTGGGGTGTCTGGGCTGGGGTGCTATAGCTTGACTGGGAATGCTTGCTGGCCCAAGAACAGGGACATATGTCCCATGATGACAGCATGACTACCCTGTCCTGTGCCTTGATGCTTGACCAGAGAAGTGCATCCCTCCCTTCAGGCTGTGACACCTCAATACAAGGGTGGGTGCTTGGATGAGCATGTCTGGGTTTTGTCCTTCCTGCTGGAGCAGGCAGTGCCTATCCCTCTGGGCTCTGCTCTCTTATGGACATGGGGATTGGGTGATGAGTGCCACCAGCACCATGGCTTGGTGGCCCTAGGGCTCACCCAGCCACTACTCTGCAGCTCTCACTGCCTCGAATGGGCTCCCAGCCCAGCCTTGCCTTGAGCTGCTGATGTGACCTGGCTGGAAGCTGAAGCCGCTGAATGGAGGAGGAATGGTCACCACCTCAATGGATGCCAATCCTCAGCCTGCCCTAACCCAGGTCTGTGTCTGCACTGCTCCACTGGCCCCATGGCACTGACCCCAGCAGGGGCCTGGGAATGGATGCTCCTTCCCTGGGAACCACAGTCAAGTCCAGGGCTGCTCCAGGAGCATTTATTGCTGGAGGTGGTGGGGAGAGGACAGGCCAGCTAGGGCCCATGACTGTCCCATGTTCCCTAATGAAGGTGTCTTCCTGCTGCAGAGGAGCTGCTCTCCCATCCCTCCCATCACGCAGCGTCTGAAAAGGAAAACATATTTTAGGGAGCCAAAATGCTGGAGAAGTGAGGGAACAGTGACCATGGTTGCAGTCATGCTGGCCAGCTCTATCAGAGCATCGTTCTGCTCTGTGTCACTTCAGATCTCTTCACCCTGAAAGTGCATCTGCTGGGAGCAGAGCAATGGGGTAACAGTGGGAAACTGGCCTCATGATGATGCCAAGCTGAGAGCGTGCTGAGGGCTGTGCCCTTCACACAGGTTTGGTTGACACCCTGTGTGACCTGGTGCCAGCCCTGCTGCTGTCCTCATCCTTACCAGGCACCCGTATGCAGATGTAGCCACAGCCATTGCTGCAGCACTTGTAGCCCCTGGGACATTCCTTGTCGGTGTTGCACAGATTCCGGCACGTCCCGCGACCCCTGGGCACGGGGCACACTCCACCTCTGCCTGCAAGGCAAAGCACCCTGCCATGGAGCATCTGGATGGGGCACTCCACGTCTCCCAGGGCAACATGTGGGTCCTCTGTCTCACCTCTAGGCATTTCCATGCAGATGCGGTCACAGCTGGTGTGAACGCACCTCTGGCCCCAAGAACACTGTGAGTCGACCTCACACTCCTTCCTGCACCACTCACCACTGCGTGCCGGCACATCACGTTCTGTGGACAGGGGAGGACGGTCACCTGCTGACTCTGAGCTGAAGCTGTGTCTGCTTATTGCTTGCACGGAAGAGGGGGAGGCATGGAAAGAGGGATGGGGGCAGATCATATCCCTAAAAGGGACCTTGCAGGTCTCAGCGGACCCCACACGCAGTTCTGGTATGGTCATGGTGTGAGATCCTCATTAGGGTGGGAGGGCCAGGATGCCCCAGGGGGCAGGTGCTGAGGGGACCTTGGGCTTCAGAGATGGGCTCAGTGGGTACAAGGGGCTGACCTCGCAGAGAGGCTGGCATGCACATGTGGCCACAGCCGTTACTGCAGCACTTGTAGCCCCAGGGACACTGCTCGTCGAAGTCGCACAGGTTCAAGCATGTCACAGTTTCCCTGGCAATGGGGCACACTCCCATTCTGCCTGCAAGGCAAGCACCTAGCTGAGGGGCACCTGGCTGGGGCACCTTACCGTCGGGCACCCCAGGGTGGCCCTGCATGGCTCCTGAAGGGCCCTTCTGGCTCTAACCTCCAGGGATGTCCATGCAGATGTGGCCACAGCCCATGCTGGTGCACCGTTGTCCCTGGGGACACTGTGAGTCGGCCTCACACTCCTCCATGCACCGGCCACCAGCCCTGTCCCGGCTCTCTGCAGGGGCACGGCGACCCGCTGTCACCTGGCCACCCCTGGGAGGCTGAAGCCAGCTCCCCCAAACAGGATGTGCCTGCTACCTCTGGGCACAGCCACACACTCCCAGCCGCAGCCGGTGTCGCAGCACTTCTCCTCTTGCCGGCAGACACTGTCATCCACGCACTGGCTCCTGCGCCGGCGCCGGGGGTCCCAGCACGGCTCTGCCCGGGGGCACGTCCCAGGGTGCTCTACCGGAGGAGGGAATCCGGATGAGGGCGGGGGTCCCAGCACTGCTGTCACGTCGCTGCAACCCTGTGCTTGTGGCCGAGCTGCTGTGCTCACCTCGGGCAGGGCGGACGCAGTGCATGGCACAGCCGGAGAAACAGCATTTCTTCTGCCGGGGACAGTCCCTGTCGTGGCTGCAGGAGTCCTCCTCTGTGCACGGCTCTGACGTCTGCTGCGGCCTCACCTTTGGGCACTCGCCAGGTTTGTCTGAGAGGGGCAGAAAGGGGCAGCAGGGGCAGGGACAACCCGTGCTGCAGGCACCTCCTTTTCTGTAATCTCAGGGCTCCCTCACGACTGCACCTCTGGGGTCTGAGAACCTGCCCTACAGCAGCACCATCCCACATCCTGCCCCAGGAGCTTTGATAGCATTCCGAGGGGCATTGTGATGCTGCTGTCCCGGTAACTCCTTCCTCACCTGGTTCGGGGGCCAAACACACACTGCCGCATCTCCTGCTGTTGCAGCATTTCTCAGCCCCTGGGCACTGCCAGTCCCCGGTGCAGGTGGTGCCACAATGGGCCACATCCAGTGGAGCCTCCTCAGCCAGCGGGCAGATGCCTGTTTTTTCTGGATGCAAGTGATGACAGTGAGCCTTCCCCACCCAGTCCCATCGTGCCTGGAGCTGGGGGACACCCCTGCCGGCATTTGGGACCTTGGGACGGGGGCAGGCAGACATAGTCACAGCCACGCAGACAGCACTTCTCCTTGCCGGGGCAGTCGTCATCGTGCCAGCACTGGGCTCTGCAGTCATAACTGGGGAACAGCCCAGGACGGGCCGGGCAGAATCCATCCTTCCCTACGGAAACAGTGTGAGGTGGTGGTAGTGTCACTGGAGGCATGGCTGTGGGGACCAGGGCATGTGGGGCTGTTGAACCTTTGGGGCAGCTCCCAGCCCCCTCACCTTGGCCATGTTCTGAGCACTGCTGGCTGCACAGCTGGTGACAGCACACGTAGGATGGCGGACAGTCCTGGTCCCGGAGGCACCCCCACTGGCGTGGCAGTGGCTGTTGGGTGGCTGGGGCAGGGCTGGTGTCCTCTGCACCATGAGTGAAAATGGGATGGTGGCCTTGTCAGAGAGTGGCGTCACTGTCCCTTCCACATCCCAGTATCCACCTGGGAGCTGTGCAGTGAGTTCCCACTCCAGACCTGGCAGAGGCCACCCTGCCGAGCGTGGGGCAAAGCGGCCCTGTTGTGCCACAGCTTGTGCCATAGTGGCTGCAGCCCCACAGCCTCATCCCTGGTCTCTGAGCCATGTCCCCACCTGCACGGCCGATCCTGTCCCATCCTGCCTCACCAGCTGACACTCCCGGCTGGCATTGGTGGCCACAGCTGCCGTTGCAGCATTTCTGTGTGTCAGGGCAGTCGCCATCACTCCAGCACTGCTCCCAGAATGGTCTTGGCTGCACTGTGGGACTCTCCTTGGGCTGGTCTGGTGGGGCAGAGTCAGTGCAGTGGTTCAGCATTCCCCACTAGGTGCTCTGCCCGCCCCAGGGGTCCCCAGCACTCAAGGTGGTCCACACGTGCCTGTGGCTATATCCTGGTTTTGGGGTTTCTCAGGAGCTGCCAGTGCAGGGGAAGCTGCATATCCTGCCAGAGGGGCCAGGGCAGCAGGGAGGTGGTAGTTGTCTGTGACACAGAGGGTCCCCATGATGAAACAGAGCTCCCATCTGCTTCTGCCAAGTCCTTACCCTGTGCTGGTTCCAGGCAGGTAGAGCCACAGCCCAGCAGGCAGCACTTCTGCATTCCCAGGCAATCCTTGTCCTCCAGGCAGGGGAAGGAGCAGGGCACAATGAGGCCCTCAGGAGCTGCTGTTTGGCAGGCACCAGGTTTCTCTGCAGCACCAAGGGGCCAAAAGGTGAGGCTGCACTGCAGTGTCCTAGGGCAGCACACCAGGGAACCTGGCCCTGCTGGATCCCTGTGCCAGATCCTGCCTGACCTCTCTGCCAGCTCCTGGCTGGACTCCACCATGTGCCCCATCTCAGACCCCTCCATGTACGTACCTCATGATGGCCTTGGGGTCAGGGGCCTGCCAGGAGTGCACAGAGAGCGGCTCCCAGCAGGGGTGGATGGCACAGGGATGGGGACAGGGATGAGGGAGAAGGGTGCCAACTGTCCTGAGACAGAGGTGGTGCCAGCTGCCATGCCATGGTGCCATACCTTCTGCCGGGGGGATGCAGCGGAGCTGGCACTCCCAGTAGCAGCACTTGAGCCCAGCAGGGCAGCTGGAGTCGTTGGCACAGAGCGGTGGCTCCATGCGCAGGCAGCGCGTGAAGTCCCGTGGACACCTCCCCAGTTTCTGGAGGTCCCCTGCAGTGGGAAAGCAGTGTCAGGGTAACAGAGAGCCCCTCATCCTCCATCCCTTGGGGAGTGGCGTGTGGGTCCTCTTGCAGGGGCCAGGGAGCTGGAGTGGGGACTACAGCCTGGGGGGCTGGAGACTCTGCTGCAGCATGGCCTGCACCTGCTGGACCCCCACAGCAACACCTGCATGGCACAGCATGGTGTGGCACAGGGCTGTGTGTGTCCTCGTAGAGCAGCAAGGCCTGTGAGGAGTGTCACTGGCCCTGCCAGGGTGAGACCAGCACCAAGCCAGCAACAGCTGGATGTCAGGATCTATCCCTGAGCATCCTGCTTCCCTGGGCATCCTCATTGCAAGCAGCATATTCCTCACCGCTGCTGTCTCCTCCTCTTCCTCCTCCTCCTCCTGGCACCCTGTGTTGATCTTGGTCTTGGTGGGAAAATCGGGACAACCCTGCCTCTGCTACAGGTGAGCTCCAGCTGGTGCCTGTGCCTGGCTTTTGCTGCCAGCCAGGGATGTGACGGGAGCAGCCACTCTGTCAACATCTCGACCAGCTGTGGCAGAGCTGCGTGTTTGGGCTGCAAACAGACGCTGCCGGAGTTTCACTGCAAACAGCAGCTGTTTGTTTCAAACAACGTGGCGCCAGCCTTTGTCTTGGCATGGGCAGAACCATGCCACAACTGGGCACCACGGCCCCAGGCATCATCCCACTTCAGGGGTCCAGCACCGAGGATCTGTGCACAGGATGCAGCAGAGACCCCGCACATGCAGCACCTCTGGTGGCTGCACACATGGGGTAGAGGGGGTACCTGAGGAGGTGCAAGGCATGTACACATGCCCCGGCACCATGGGGGACAGTGAGGTCCCCCGGGCAGTGAGGCTGCAGAGCAGGTGCTGCAGTCTGGGACATGGGCCCTGCCAGCATGTGCTGGACAGGAACAGAGGGGACATGGCAGGGACAAGGGGAACCCGGGTGCAGGTAGCTGTCTCCAGACTGCCTGTGCCTGGCAGCTGCCAGGTTTGCTTCCCAGTACTTACCACCCTTCTCCTCTGATGTTATGCTTGGCTCTGCCCTGAGGATGAGGAGCCCCAGGAGGAGGAAAACTCCCAGGTTCATGGTGCTGCCAGGGGAGTTGTGAGTGTCTGGAGCTGAGACGAGACTTGGTTTAAAGTCTGTGGTGGGGATACCTAAGGTGCCAGGGCAGCTGAAGCTGGGCTGCCGGCTGTGGTAGCTGGTTGTGTTGCAAGCAGGAGGGGCAGGAGGAGGAGCAGTTCTCAGAATCCACTGGTGCCCCGCCAGCCATCCCTCTTATCTCTGGCTGAGCCCCACTTTGGGGTCAGGGCGACCCATGGAGCCAGGGAGGACAGCTGGGGTCAGGCATTGCTGTCCCCTTTGGTGCACAGCCCTGTCCCTGCCACAGCTGGCTGCCACCCCCTTGCTGGACTTCCCTCCAGCCCCACTTGCCTCTTGCCTCCCTGGAGAGGGGGCTGTAGATAGACTGTACAGCACAGCCCTGGCAGGGGAGCAGCTCGAGGAGTTCTGCCAGCTCTGCTGCCACGATGCTGCCCCTCAGCCAGGTGTAGCCTCTATGCATGGGATCCAGCACCATGATAAGCAGGTCCTGCCATGGCCCCTGGCTGCTCCCTGCTCCCTTCTCTGTCCAGGTGCTTCTTTTATCCTGACTCGTGACTGCTTTTCCCAGTGGGTTTTCACACTTTGGAAAGAAAATGAGCCCTTCCTTGATGCAAAGAATTTGAGGGAACTGGTTCTCCAGTTCAAGACAGCTGAGGAGACTTGGTGCAGCCCCCAGGCTCAGCAGGATGGCCACCATAGGAGGAGGTCACCTGCATGGAACTGGGACCCTCTCCCCACCCTGGGGCAGTGCTGGCCTGCAGGGCCTGGCTCCTGCCTGCACCTCCCTGGCTGGATGCAGCCCAGACTGCCAGTGACTCCGGGGACTAGAGCAGAGAACAGGGATGGTGACCAAGAGCAGAGGTGGCCATGAAGTGGTTTATTCTGTTTCAGTGCTGTGGGGCAGCTGTGGCCAAAGGGGATGCAGGGGTGGACTGCCAGGAGCCTTGGCTGTGAGGTGGTGCAGATGTTATGCAGCCCTTGGTGGCACAGCTGTGAGCAGCTGGGGCTGCCAGGCACCCTGATCAGAACCATCAGAGCGAATGCTGGTGCCATCCTGCTGGTGGCGCAGAGGGTCCAGCACAGGGACAGGCATGGGGCACAGCAGAACCTCTGCTCAGCCCAGTGGTGCAGTGGCAGTGGGGGGAGTGAGTTGACTCCAAAAAAGCAGCTCCTGATGCAGCTCTTCCTGGCCAGGGCTAGGCTATGCCTGGAGGAGACAGGTAAGGTGGACAGTGAAGATGAGTCCTCCCTCTCTGAGGGATAGAGGCCCTGGGGTGCTCCCACCCTGGGCCCCCTTTGGTCCCCTCCAGGCTGGACCTGGGAGGCAGCAGGCTGGGAGGAGAACGTACCCCACAGTGGAGGAACACAGACCCAGCTGCAGCCCTGCTGGCAGCACTTCTGGCTGGGGGGGCAATCTCTGTCCTGCATGCACTGGAGGAGGCACTTGGCTGCCTGATTGTCACCTGCTGCAGGGGGGCAGAGCCCTGGCCACGCTGGCATATGTGGGGAGAGGGAGAGGTCAGGAGTTCAGAGCAGCCCTCCAGGGTGGAGGAGCTGTCCTGCCTGCAGGGGTGAGTTCCTCACCCAGTTCCTGGACCGTCAGACAGCAGCTCAGTCCTCACCCTCCTGTTTACCACAGGAGGGTCATGGTAATGAAGGGGGAGAGGGCACAGGGAACTTGGCCCTTCAGGGCATTGATGATTTACCCTTGGTGGGTTGTTTGCAGACATGTCCACAGCCAGTGGCACAGCACTTGTTGTCCCCAAGGCAGTCATCATCAGTGTTACACAGCTTCAGACAGGGTCCCAGGGAGCCCCGCAGCACCATGGGACAAGCACCAGGCTTCGCTGCAGCACTGTGGCTCCCTGGTGACAGTGGGGACCATGTCTGTGCTGGGATTCTGTGTCCCCCAGTCCTCCCGGGAGAGCCTCAGCCTCCATCCTGTCCCTGTCCTGCCCCTTCATCCTCCTTCCCAGAGCCCTGTTCTGCCCTTCAGCCCCGAGCCTCACACCCACAGCAGTGTGACCCAGTGAGACCAGTCACAGCTCAGTATGGGATGCCAGCTGATAACTGGAATGGTGAGCAACAACCCTGGCTGTGGTTCCACCAGCAGCCAGTCTGAGGGTGCAGGAGGGGCTTCAGTCCTGTGCCCTTTTGGGGCATCACCAACCCCTCATGGAGGAGCTGGATTTGGGGATCCCTACCCACAGCACCCTGAGGGCCAGCTCTTGCCCAGGGGCTCATGAGGGCCTGGGCTGGGGCTAGGGTGAGCGTGTGGCACCAGGAGCCACAGCCATCAGGACACGCTTCCTGGGGACTGGAGGGCTGCCACCAGCTGCACACTCGGCCGGGTACAGCCACTGCACATTGTCTGGCATTACAGCCTGGCACACACCAGGCACCACAGGAGAGGAAGAGCCATGCTACCACCGGTGGTCAGCTGGGCATAGGGACTGGGGAGGGCTGGTCAGACTGTACCTTTGTCTGGAGGGGTGCAGGTCAGGCCACAGCCAGAGAAGCAGCACTTGTGGTCCCCAGGGCAGTCCCGGTCATCAGTGCAGTGGTTGGGGCAGGCAGCAGCATTCCTCTGGGCACGTTTCCGTGGACAGAACCCAGGTTTGGCTGGAGGGAGGGGTTAGTGTTTGGCATGCAGCCAGTCTAGCCTCAGAGTGCCCACAGCTTCCCTACAGCATGATGGGGCTGCCCCAGGGCATCCTCAGTCCGGCATGGGGACCCCCCCGGCCACCTCACCTGGCTCGGCGTGCACGCAGCGGGTGCAGCAGCCGCGGGTGCAGCACTTCTCTCCAGAGTCGCATGCGGTGTCATTGTGGCAGCTCGTCCCACAGCTCGGCCCGATAGCAGCGCGGGGGCAGTAACCGGGGCTCTCTGCAGAGGGAGACGCTCCGTGTGCCAGGCAGTGGGGCTTGTGCCAGGGACACCAACACAGGCACCAGACCCCACCCACATCCCACCCGTTACCCGGTCCCTGCTCTGGCATCCCGCGGAGGGAGCAGTGGTACCTGTGGTGGGCAGAAGGCAGGTCCAGAACTGCCCACTCTGGCAGCATTTCTCAGCACCGGGACAGCTGTCGTCGGAGAGGCAATACAGCCTGGGGTGCCAAGGGGCTCCGCTTGCCCCTGCTGGGCACTCGCCCACTTTGGGGGCTGCAGGCAGGACAGTGGGGGTCCAGCGTCCCTTTGGGGACACAGTGAAGGTGGGAGCAGTGCCCTGGTCCCCACGGCTGTGCTGCTGGGACAGGGCAAGCAGTGCCAGGAGCACCAGGAGGAGAGTGCATCGGCCCAGCATCGCGCTGCAATCCATGTTGTGCTTCTGGGTGACGGTCCAAGATTTAAACCCTGCTGGAGAAAGGGCTGGCCAAGCCAAGCTGCTTCTTCTCATAGCACCATGGTTTCAGAATTGTGGGAGTGCCAGGCATGAACAATTCGGATCAGGAGACTCCTTGGGCAGCGCTGGGCTTGTGGCCCGTGGCTGACACATCCTCCACAGAGCCCTTTCCAGGTCACCGGTGGCCCGCAAGCAGCTGGGCCAGGGGCCGAGCAGCACTCCCAGTGCCCCACCATCGTGAGCAGGGATGGCACACAGGGGCAACGTCCTATTCCAGGTTTTCAGTGTCTACTGACATCCTCCTGGCACACATGGGGCAGGGAGAGCTGCTCTGGAGCTGTGGTGTTCTGCTGGGGTGCACCAGCCTGCACCTGCACCACTGGGAGAGAGGGAACCAGCACCAGGCACCTGGTACTGGGTAGTGTTGGGCAGTGTGTGTGGCTCATTCAATCCTGGGGGACAGCTTTGCTTTGCCCCTCTCAAGGGTGGCAGCCACGGAGGTGCTGGCTCCTCTCAGGCAGGAGGGACATTTGCTCTGGTCTCAGAGTCTGAGAGCAGGAGCAGGGCAGGAGGAGAAGGAAGAGGGCCCCTGGAGCCCTGTGGGGAGCCTGCAGGTGCCAGGCAGAGTGAGACAGGAGCAGAAACCCAGCAAGGGAGAAGACAAAGCAGGCATGTGGCAGGAGTGCATGGGCTGCACTGCCCAAAGCTCCTTCAGGCTTCTCCCGTGGGCAACGCGTGACCACCAGACTGGGACCACGTGGGGCAAGGAGGGGTTTGAGTGATGCTCACGTGAGCACCCTGTTTGTGTCCTGGTCATTGCAGAGCAGGCAGCAGAGAGCACCTCTGCTCTGATGGGACATGGCTGCACCTTGATGGCCCTGCTCTGAGCATGGCTGCACAGAGGTGGACGGGCCGATGTGCCAAGAGAGCTGGGGCCATGGGGCCATGGGACAGCCCGGGCAGGGCACAGGCTGTGGACCCTTGGAGACATGAGAGAGCAAGCTGATGCTGGTTTTTGTATGGAGCCCTTCCAGGCGTCCCCTGTGTGGAACGGAAAGGCGGCCATGGTGTGGGATGGAGACCTGCCCATGGCATGGAATAGAGAGGCAGTCAGAGTGTGGCAGAGAGAAGCTGCTTTATTGATGAGAGTGCAGGGCACTGTGGCATGCCCTGAGTGGGGGACCCTGGGGAGCAAGCTGAGGCTGAAGGCTCTGAGTCAGGGGGATGATGCAGGGCCAGGGCGTGCAGGATGGGTGTTGGGCAGCAGCTTCCCTGTGGCTGGGCTCGCAGGAGGCGGCTGCACCTGCAAAGGAACAGACTGTGAGCAGGATGGGTGCACAGGTGCTGTGGTGCTGCAGGATCCCTGGGGCTGACATGCACCCAACTGACCTCAGTGGAGTGGTGTCATGCAAGAGGCCTTGCCACAGCCATTCCTGCAACACTTCTGGTTCCCAGGGCAGGTGGCATCAATCTTGCACTGGTTGGCGCAGAGACCCAGCATGGGGATGCCAGGGCTGAATGGTGGGCAGGTGCCTGGTTTCTCTAAAAGGCAATGGGACATGGCTGAGACCCGCTGGCCCTGGCATGGGGACAGGGCCCACCCTGCAGTTCCTGGAGCTGCAGGCATGACCCTGGGCCCTGCCTGCCATGAGGGAGAGACCACCATGGTGGCTGGCATTTCCCCCATCCCACAGCTCTGCCTGTTGGCACTTCTGCCAGCTGGACCTGATGGGAACACATCAGGGAGGCCACTCGGCATAGTGATCCCCCATGGTCCCTGTGCTCAGTGATCCCTCTTAGGGACATGTGGCTGGCACAGGATGCACAGCTGCAGCACACAGACCTGACGGCAGCCTCAGCCCTGCTGTCCCCCGCAGCTGATCGGGATGGCCTGGGTCGTTTGTTCATGGCATGAGGGCTCAGCCCAGGCCTCAGCCAGGACCATGTCCCCCGCAGACAGCCTGTGCCTGCTCTGCTGTCTCACTGCCTGCCATCAGCAGTGGTCTCCAGATCTGCACCATGCTGTCCTCCACTGCAGTGTAGCCAAGCCAGTGCTATCCTGCAGGCAGCCATGGAGGTACCGGAGCCTCCGGATCATATCCACATGTCTGTAGCTGTGGATCCCAGCTCCGGCACCCATCTCCAGGAGCTGCCCTCCAGCAGGACTGGCGCGGTGAGCGTGCTCAGCTGGGTGGCTGCAGGGCTGTGCCTAGTGCAAAGATGGGGATGATGCCATTGGGAGACTTCCCTAGTGCAGGGTTGGAGTCAGGACAATGCCCACGTGCTGGGCAGGCAGCCATCCACGAGGCCGGGCAACGAGGGCTGTGATGAGGAGCGGCGCAGACCCCCACCCTATGTCCCATCCCCAGCGTCCCAGCCCTCTGTGTCCACTCAGCCCCTGCATCACTGAGAGAAGGAAGGGCTGAGCGTGGCTCGGCAGGAGCACACCTCGAGCCTGCCAGGGTTCCACACAGCCCCTGGTCCCCCTGCTGCAGCCGGACATACATCAGGCACCCAGGCCCGTGGCCACCACCGCACCCTGGAGCACTGTTGCTGCCGGCTGAGATGGCTCTCGGCAGCGGGACCGGCTCCGGGCAGCACGGCCAGGAGCAGGAGGGAGCGTTACCGTCGGGATTCTGGCAGGCCTTTCCACAGGCGGCTGGGCAGCACTTGAGGGTGCTCTCACAGTCGCCATCGGACTGGCACGCCACCGTGCAGTTCACCGCGTCCTTCGCCGGGTCCGGGCACACGCCGGCTTTTGCTGCAAGGCAAAGGTGGGGGCGTGGGCACACGCCAGGGTGGCCGGCCCCGGGCAGGGCGAGGGCTGTGCTCCGTGGCAGGAGATGCTGCCACCAGCCCCCAGGGCTGGGTCCGGGGATGATGCTGAACCCAGCTGCACCAGCCATGGGCTGGTTCTCGCCCCGGCCCCCACCCCAGCTGCCCTGGGGCTGGGAGGGAAGGATGCTGGCTGCTCGCCGGGCGTGCTGTGGCGAGCCCTGCTGGGCCTTGCGCTCATACTCACTGGTGACATTCTGGGCGGATGCTGCCGGCAGCTCTGCCCAGAGAGTCAGGAGCCCCGCCAGGATGAGGACGCTGCGGGCCGTGGGCATGGTGCAGGAACCGGCTGCGCTGCGGCCGCCCGGCCGCCCTTTAAGCTCCTCTCCAGGTGGGGCCGGCGGGCTCGGCCTTCCGGGTGGCTCCCAAGGGCCGGGCAGGGCCAGGCTCCCCCTTCGTGCTTGCACAACCCGAGTATCAGGTATCTGCTGCTGCTGGCTGCCGACCAGGGAGGGGGAGCCTCGAGGAGACCGGGCGGCAATGCTGAGAACTCGCCTGGCAGGAACGGCAGCCAAGCCACCACCAGCCTCAGTCCCCGCACACCAGACCCCAGACAGCTCCAGACTGGGCTGCCGTGGCCCTGCACCGGCTCAGCCGTAGGGATGTAGTGGTGCTGCTTATGGGCAGCACGGCAGGGACCTGATCCCACTCTGACACACCCAGCAGCACCCCGGCCACGGTCGTGAGCTTGAACAGAGCCTCTGGCTGGGCTCACTGATGGCTGGAGGAACTGTCAGTATGCACAGGGTTGCCGCTTGGCTCTGCTGCCTCTCACTCAGTTCCTGCTCCTGTTCCAGCCACTGTGCTTCTCCAGCTCTGGGTCCTCAACTGAAGGGCCCTCCAGGCTGCCTGTGCCTTGGGCAGGTGTGTGATTCAGGGCTCCCGTGCACTTCCCCAGAGCAGCTATGGGAGCTCTGTCCAGCTGCTGCCTCATCCCACAGCCCCCACTATCCTCGCAGTCTCCCCACAGCACTGGGGATACAGACAGACCATCAGGCAACACCAGTTGGACAAGTGGCTGGAGGAGAGTGAGCCATTGGCATGCACACCCAGTGCTCCAGGGCACAGTGGTGCTGGTGCCATACGACCCCAAACCCCTTCAGCTTTTCTGGGATACCCCTTCCATGCACGTCTGGTGGGTCAGGACACTTTGCAGTGCATGACAATGTCAAGCCGGGCCTGTTTGGGTGGGCCCAGCTCACCCACCCTGCCCATCTCCTCTACAGCCCCCTGAAGGAGAGTGAGACCTTCCCTGTCTCCGATGATGTACCCTTGCCACAACCTGACCTCCGGGTTGGAGCATCCTACAAACCTGCATGGGCCATGGGGCCGGGACATGATCCCTGCCTGAGTCATAAGCTGGCATCTGCTCTGCCGGGGTCCATCTCCAGGTAATTTAACCCCACAGTCAACAATGTGGCGCGGTGGCGTGGCAGTAAATCAGTAACTGTTTGCCTTTGCCTGTGGTTCCCTCCCTGCCTGGTGTTTATGTAGGAACAAGAGACGGCACAGATGGCTCAGCCGCCTGCACCATGTCTCACCGCCGTCAGACGCAGGAGCGACACACAGCGATGGGCAGAGGCCAGGGGTGGCAGGGATATCAGCAGGGCAGTCCTTGTTGCTCTGCCCTTCAGAAGGGGGACCTGCCAGGGAGGTGCTGGGACCTGGCCATGCTCAGGCTGGCCGGGATGCTCCCAGTCTGGGCCTCACTGGGGACAGTGCCTAGGGGGATGGGCTGGGGTTTAGCTTGGGACCAATGTAAGGACGTCAGGAATTAAAGCAATCGTTGCAGCCCAGTAGCCATCACATCAGAGCTGGTCCATGATGCCACGGTGGCTGAGGTGGCATTGGGATGGTAATGGCTGAAACCTGGGAGTGCTGCTAGATGGGATGGAGGTGAGGGACCTGTGCCATCACTGCCTGTACTGTGCAGGAACAGACCCTACCTGGACCCAGCAATGGCTTCCCATGCTGCCCACACAGGGTCACTATCCCTGCAGTCAGGGCAGGGGCTGTTGTGGTGTCCCATTGTGCCTGGGCTGTGGCTCCCAGGCCAGTGTTGTCTTTGTGGGTCAGCACCTTGGTCTGATCCAGTGCCAGCTCTGCCCTAGTGTAGGGTGACCCCAGCGTAGAGTGACCTTGGTGCTGGCAGCGAGCAGCTGGCACTGAGGCTGTAAGGGTGGATGCCAGCATCTAGGCTGCACCAGACCAGCTGGACAGGAGCAGAAAGGAACCCAGAAATTAGCTCATGGCAGGAGATGGGGGGAAACTGCAGGGGAAGAAAAGAACTGTGGGGGGTGGTGCGGGCGCCAGTGGAAACACTTGCCCACGGTTGTACCTCAGTCCCAGGGTGCCTGACTGCCTGCTGAGGGGATGATCCAGCTGGAGCTGCCCCCAGCCAGCTGGAGCAGCTGGAGATGGAGTGATCGTGCTGGTGGCGGGGCCAGTGGCTCCAGCCCACGCAATCAGCATCACCTTCTGGAAGACAGGAATGCTTTGGCTCCTGTCCTCATGTGGCATCCGGGATATTGCTGTCCCCACCCTGGCTCTGCCAAGTGCTTCCTCGGAAGAGGCTCAGGACAGCTTTGGGATTGCAGGAGTCTGCCGGCATGGCTGCAGCATGGCTCCCTATGGCTGGGGGAGGATTGTGGCTGAGCATATGGGATCAGTAGCCCCCAGCATGACCTCAGAGGCTCTCCCCTGCCACATCCCTTGGGAGTTGTGACCACCACCGCTAAGCCTGGTCACGCTGGCTGCACCCAAGCCTCACAGGTGACTGCAGCTCCTCCGTGGCAGCAGAGAAGGTGCCAGAGTCACGTCTCCTGACTGCTGAGGGAACATGGTCAATTATTAAAGGGGCACATTGAGGTGCCCCTGAGCAGAGACCCAGTCTCCTACCCCTGGCACAGAACAGGGACAGCAAGTACAGGGACAGAGAGGGACGTCCTGTTCCCTGGAGATGCCAGGTCCCTCAGCTAGCATTGCAGGGTCCCCACACCATGAACACGGGCTGGTTCGGGGGGAATCTGGTCTCTCAGGTCCAGCTGTGCACCTGTCAGCAGCCAAGGGCTCCCACCACACTGATACGTCCTGACACCGCCAAGCGCCCTGCTGCCCATGCTGCTGCCCACATGGCGCAGACCTCGGCGGCCCTGCTCCAAGGCACAGCCCCTGCCCCAGTGGTGTCTGGGTGCTGCAGAGCTGGGGACATGCCTGGCTCTGTTCTGGTGGGATTGCTCCTACCTGCTTGTTCATGCAGGACCCTGGTCCCAGCCAGCCCCACAGTGCTCCTAGAGCCAGCCCCGAGGTCCCCAGCACTCACCTTTGCCCCCGGCAGCCGCAGGAGTTGCCTGCAGCTGGGCACACAGGGCCAGGATGCCCACAAGCAAAACGACGGCAGTCTTCATGGCGGTGACACAAGTATGGATGGGCAGCAAGGGTTGACGCGGTTTATATTCATGTGGACCAGCCGGAAACTCTCACTGGTGCTGCGTGTCACAGTTGTGCCCGAGGCAGTGACGGCCACACAACTTTCCTGCCTGAGAAATTATTTACCTGGCCCTGTCCAGCCATGGAAACCAGGCTGCAGCAGGGGGGAGAACGGCACCCCCACCATCTCCATAGGGAAAGGGAGATATGGCCATGGGCTGGGGTCACCCCACAGCCACAGAGAGCCCAGAACTGCCCAGATGTCACAAGTAATTAGAAGAGTTTTGGGGATGGGAACCCCGGGTGCACTGGTCAGGATGATGCTCCCTGGGGGCTGCTGTCCTGGCAGTGTGCCATGGGGGAGTTTCGGGACGGAGCAGCTGAGAGTCTGTCCCAGGCTATGTCCATCCCAGAGACCCAGCACCTGCCTGCCCCAGTCCCGACCTGCTGCCCACATCCTGCTATGTCTGGCCTTGGAGCTGCAGGGGACAGCTGGCTAAGCCTCTGTGGGTGAAAATGGCCTCAGGGGGAGCAGAGCGTGGGAAGCCTTCACAGTGTGCTGGGCTGGGCGCACCCACTGCCCTGCACTGAGCACCATTCCTCTGTGGGGACAGGCCGGTGGCTGGGTGCCGACATGTCGCTGGGTGCAGATGTGTTCCAGCAGACGGGTGCTGTGGCGGGGTCAGCACTGGGGCTACCTTTCACCTCACTTTGTTCAAGGACTGAGATGCCCAAGGTCAACAGTGCAGGGAAGTAACAGGGATCCCAGCACAGCTGAGAGTGTGAAGGGTGACTCTGTAGAGGGTGAGGTACACTCCCTGCTCACACGGATTCCATGGTGCTGCCACTGCTGTGCACTGAGACCCTGGCAAGTGGGACCTTTGCTTTCTGTACCCTATCCCATGCAGGCAAGGGTGTGATCCGATGGCGGCAGCCCTACCGGGGAGCTGCTCCATAGCCCCTGTCGCTGTTGAACTGTGGCCATGTTGGTACAGCTTTCTGTGCCTCACCAAATGGCAAAAGGCACCTGCAGATGCTGCCAGCAGGTTGGGCAGAGGAGACCTGCTTTAAGGGGCACAGAAGGGGCCTGGCAAGGCACAGTGGGCAACCAGGGCTTTTGAGGGGCTGGTGAAGGGGACTTGTCCTGTGCTGGAGCTGGAGAATGGGCTCGGAGGGGGTGCTAGGGACACTCCTTGCCTGGGGGGTTGTGACAAGGCCAGCCTGGCTGGACGCAGGCATCTGTGCTGAGGCCAATGTGACCTCTGTGGCCTCATCCAGGGTTTTACAGCTCAATGATTGTATTTCCCCATTTGGAAATTCCTGTGTGCGTCACCCCTGCTCCAAGCAGCTGAATGCACTTGTTGCTGCCAGAACTCTAGGTGTGAAGCAAAGGGAACCATGAGTGGGAACCGTGAGCAGGACCCAGGAGCTTTGAGAGCAGCCTGGTCACATGCATGGGGTCCCTTTGGGTGACACCTTTGCCCCGGTGTGGTGCGTGCTGCAGTGTTGTGATTATGTGGAGAGTCACCAGCTTCTCCCGAGCAGCCCTGGCCCTTCAGGTGGTGCTGGTGGCTCCAGGCGCTGCGGGGTTTCTGCCTCACACTCTTCACCCTGCGAGATGCTGCGTGACTTATGCATGGAGTGGCATCGACGATGGCGTGTGCCAGTCCTGCGGCACATGACGTAGGAGCTTAGCGTGCCCTCTTGCCACATGCAGGGAATGGACACCGAGGTGTGAGCAGCCCCCTCCCCGCTTGTAGCTCCCTTCCCTACCGCAGCCCTTCCCCGCCTGCCAGTGCCGCTGGCGGCTCACCCATCCCCTCCCGCCGTGTCTCACCGTTCCGGGGGCCGTTCCCGTCCCGGCTCCGGCGCCGATCCCTGGCGGTGGCCGGCAGAGGAGGCTGTTGCTCCGCCGGAGCGGACGGGGAGAGGAGCCGGGAGCCGGGCCGGACTCTGCCGGGCTCCGGCAGCACCAGCCCCATTCCCGTCCCCGGAGAGAGCACCGGCTACGCCGGGATCCCGGGGCAGGCCCAGCATAAGAAGGATGTGGAGATGGGTTAGGTTAGAGATTCTTCCCTTTGAGGGCAATGAAGAACTGGAACAAGCTGTCCAGAGAAGCTGTGGCTGCTGTATCCCTGGAAGTGTTTAAGACCGGCTTGGATGGAGCTTGGAGCAACCTGATCTAGTGGAAGGTGTCCCTGCCCATGCACTCCAGGACCACTTGGCCTTGAGCTGGCACCATGGCAGCTGCTGGGTGTTCACAGGAAAGCCTCCATGTATGGTAGGCAGGTGGGTGGCATCCCTTCCCCGGCACCCTGTCCCCAACACTTTGTCCCCAGAGCTGGTGACGTTGTGACTACCACATGGGGAGATCAGGCAGGGCCACAGCTGTCCCCCAGCTTGGCGCCAGGAGGATGCCCAAGATGGGCTGGTGTTGCCCACTCCAGCCCTTCTCAACCCAACCTTGGGCAGTCCCCACAGTCTGGCTGTTAGGGTTAACGTCACTGGCTGCCTGAACACCTTGAGGGACTGCTGCTGCACCGTAACAGCTCTAAAAGCTTCTATCCATAACCACAGGGAGGCCGAGATGAAGTGCAGGGGGCTGGGCTGGGCTGATGCTGGCTGCTCACGGCTCTGTGTCACGCATGGTGCCCGGCTGGTGGCACGGCCATGCACGGCGCCTGGCTGGCGGCGCAGGAAGGCGGCCTCCCAAAATGGGGTTTTTATTACAGCCATACATCACAGCGGCGGCCTGATGCAGGCAGACGGCGGTGATTTTTCTTCATGGTTTACAGACAAATGAGGGGAAGGAAAATTGATGTGAACTTTGCTATAGTGAGAGGTCGGGCGCAGGCAGGGAGCTGGTTATGGATGAGCCAGAGACTGTTGGGGCTGCCTGCCCCCAGGTCCCTCCTGGTCCCCTGCTCCAGGCTGGCTGGATGGGAGCACTGCCAGCAGCAGGACCAGGAGCATCGTGTCCAGCATGGATACCGTGTTGCTGCTCCAAGGGGGTTGGAAGAGCAAGGGCTCTCATTCCTGTTGGAGGAATGCTGTGCTGCTCAGGGGGGACCATGTGGGCAGGGTTATTTATTGCAGCATGGGTTGGCCGCGCAGTGACAGGCGGATTTTTGTCGCCGGCTGCTGGTGAGGCCTTGGCTGCTCTCACCACAATTAAAGTTGCCTCCAAACACCACGGTCCTGCCCAGCGTAAGATAACAGCTAATATCCTCCGATAGCAGCTATCAGCTTCTCCATACGGTCCATAAATATTAATACAATTCTAATTAGTTCCTTTAAATACATTACCTAAATTGAGTGTTTCTAGGGTAATAAATCAGCAGCGCGTTGGCTGCTCACCCTGCTCTAGCCCACTGCATGGATCACCAGCGACTGATGAACCCCATAACCCCTCCCCTTAGATCTAAGGAGAGAGGCACAGGTTCAGCGCACAAGCAGGGAATGGCCTCTGACCCTCATCAGCAGTAATTCTTTAATGTATTTTCCCAGGTGCCCCTGGTTTGCATTCCCAGTGATTTGCTCAATACTGGGGCTGCCCGTGCCTCACCCTGTGGCAATCTGCCTCTGGATTGATGGCTCTGTGCTGGAGAGCTCTTCTGCAAGCTCTGCTCCAACTGCAGCAGTGCCAGATGTCATGAGGCAGTCCCTGACCCACAAGGGACCGGGTGCTGGGGGCCAGCATGTGTGTGAGCCCAGGTGAGCCCACTACTACCTCTGCGCATCCCCATCTCCGATTCTTCCTTCTCCTGGGAGGTGGCAGTGGTGACCATCCTGCTCAGAGTTCTCCCCTGACATGGAAGAGACAGGACCCCTTGTGGGGGAGTGAGTGTGTGCACAGGGTGCCATTGTACACAGGGGTGTGCGGGTGGATGGATTGCAGCAAGACTGGTGGGGAAAGAAATGTCCATCCTTCAACATCCAGGCTTTGACGGTACCGGAAAAGAAAAGACACCAAACTCATTTGGTTGAGGAGGAATTAATACGGTGTGCAGCCTGCAGTAGGTGATTTAAGAAGTGAATTTAAAATCTCAACACAAATAGATTTTTTTATAAGGTCAGAGGAAAGATTAAATGCTACAGACAAGCACAGCACTTGCCATTTCCAGCATCGCTTTCACCATAAATATTTTGAGCTGGTGCCACATCCCTGTGCTGCCCACGTGGGGCTGAGCCTGCTTGCTGTGGCAGTGCTGGACGAGCAGGGGTGACCCTGTGGAGAGCAGGATGCCTCACCATCCCCTTCCTTACTGGATTGCTGCTGGCACACAGGAGCAGGCAGTGATGCTTCATGGCATTAGGGAGGGGAGGTTATGTGTGGGTTCACTGCTGGTAGCACCAGAGAAACCAGCTGTAACTGCCTCAGCTTGGGCAGGATCTGCCGCAGACCCCACCAGGGCTCCTGTCAGATGGCAACGGGGCTGGTGGTGTGGGGGGAGCTCAAGATGTGGTGCTCACCTGGCACAGCACGCACCCACTGCCAGCTTCCCGCTTCTCCTCCCCGTGCCTGGCAGCACCCAGAATTGATGGCAAGAGATTTGAAAGGCTCCAAATGCAGAGGTTATAGCGCTGAGCCACCCCCATCCATCACTGGCCGTTCATTACCAAGTAACACCCTGCACGCTGGGCTGATTTCACACCTTATCTGAACCCAGCAGCTGTGCCCTAAATCCTGAGCGCCGAGACTGTCTGGAGGAATTCGGCTGCCTGTGCTTAAAATTAGTGTTAGCATCTATCATTTCCCTACACCAAATGGCTTTTGTGTCGGCACTTGGCAGCGCTCATCTGTCACCGGGGCTCCAGGCTGCCCAGCGCCGTGCCCTCTCCGTCACTGTCACAGGACCCCTCGTTGGCAAAATGTCACCCAAAGGACAAGTGCAGCAGCTTGGCCTGTCCCTTCAGCCAGTCTGGTGGCACTGCCAGCAGTGAGGGCATCCTCTTCCCCTCTGCGTGGCAGGTGCCAGCTCTGTTCTCTACATCCCTCAGCCCCACTGCAGCCAGGTACTGACACAACCTTTCACTCCTCCCCTGGCACGATGTCTTGCTGCTTTGATGCCACAGTGCCAGCACAGCTATGGTGCCAATGCCGTCTGGCTGTGGTGCCCACAGCCATTCCTGGTGAGGTGAGATGCTCCTGCCAGGCTGGTGCTGCCGGAGCTGTCGGCGTGATGAAAAGCCTCCCGCAGCAATGCAGATAACATACAAGCACAGGTCAGGCGAGGCCCCTGTAGCCCATCCATCAGGCGCAGCAGCTACAGGCGCTCTCGGTGCCACCATCTGATGCACGTTATCCGGCACAAATGTGTTTCTTCCCCCAAGGTTAAACGGATGAGTGAGGTTCAGGCGCTGACAGCTCTGCCTGCCCAGCGCCAGCGATAAACGAGCTGCAAGAACCAGAGGGGAAAAAAAAAGGGTTTGTTTTCTGTCAAATGCTCCTTTAGATGGTGCTGGCACAAGGATGGCGGTGGAAGAACCGAGATGACAAATAGATTGGGGATCTACTCTCAGCGTGGCCACGGAGCAGCCAGTGATAGGCACCGTGTTGGATGCCACTGTGTCACTAGCAGTGACAAGCAAGAGCAAGGGCTCTGTGAGATGCTGGAGCACCAAGAGGTGCTGGCAGCAGGCGCTTGATATGGCTGTTGAGCCATGCTGGGACTGGCAGGGATTGGGTGAGGTGGCAGTGAGCCTGATTCTTCCCAGGATGCCTGCCTGCCCTGGGCACTGCCTGCAGTGCCACAGCAGGTGCCAGGTGGGGGTCCCCTCGCTGTGCAGTGTCCCCACCAGACTGCTGCCTCTGGGCTGCTGCTGCCCTGCTCAATGTCACACTGGGAGCCTGTCAACATGAAAAAAGGTTTGCAGGCGATAAGTGATGGGGCTGCGGCCGCGCCGCGCCGCCCGTGTGTGATTTACTGCGGCGTCGCTAACGGAGCACAGATTTTTCTTAATCTAAATTGAAAACTACTCAAGTAGAAAAATAATTTCATTGCTTCATCGTGAAGGGGCGGGGGGAGAGGGAAGGGAAAGAGCTATGCCAGGGCAGGCAGGGCCAGGTCTGCCTGCACTCCCTCCCCACCATTCCTTGTGGCCACAGGCAGCTGGACACATGCAACAGCTGTTCCACCTAGGGCAGAAGAACCCAGTTGTGTGAGGAGGGGGCATCTGCCAGGGCAGCTCCAGGGTGGTGGGTCACAGCCTGGTCCCAGCTGTGACACAGGCCCTCAGTGCTGGTTGATGCTGGCACAGGTGGGGACGTGCCTCCTCGCAGAGAGATTGGCAATTTGGAATGCGAGCGAATTCTGGGAGCATTTGCTGAGCTGGATAATAACGTGCCCAGTGAGCTGCATCCCATGCATGCTGCCAAATTAAAGAATTTTTTTTCCCCTTTAATTTAAAAGTCACCGTTGGGAAATCTCCACCGGCCGGAGCAGTGATTTCCCCCAGGCTGCCTTTCTGGAGAAATCTTTAATTTTGATTGTCACACTTTGTGGAGTTTAACTCAGGGAAGAAGAGCCATAAATAAGGTGCTGCTCCAGCACCCAGCCTGTACTGGGGCGGTGAGGAGCAGGGAGAGACTGACCACAGTCACCCTTTTCCCCTGTACCTTTTCCCCCTGCATGGCCTCTCGCAGCTTGATTTCACAGGTCAGCAACCTTTAATTACCTGGGTCTGTCCCCACCTACCGAATAATCTGCAAGTTCATGAAAATCTCATTAACCATAATGCCACAGCTGGTTTCTCCTCGCAGCACCGGTCCCTACTGAGCTGCGGGCTCAGCCAGCACTCTGCTCTGGCACCTAGGACCAAGCACTCAAGGACCCTGGCCAGGAGCTGGGGCAGGCTTTCAGGGTGGGAAGGTGGCACTGGAAAGGGAGAGCACTGACTGTGTGTTTTGCTCCACGCTCTGGCATGTCAGTGTGTGTCTGGCCCTCATGGCTGTGGGTTGCCCATGGTGTTTGGGCTGGACTGGGTGTCATGGTCAGTGGGGAAGCTCCCAGGGAAACCCGGCTGCCTCCTGCTTGGGGGATGCAGCGTGTGACCCTGGCAAGGGGCCTGTCCCCTCCCTCCTCGGGACTGTTGAGGGTATCTCGCAGCAGCTCTCTGAGCAATTCGGAAGAGAGAAGGGATGTGGGCAGGTCCCTTTGGCGCAGAGCTGGCACAGCAGTGCTGGGTAAGCTCAGGAAAGGTTATGCCATTTGCATTTAACTTTCAGTAATTCCGATGCTTATGGGTGCAATTAAGTGGCAGCCTGGTGTTATGAAGCTATCAGGGTGAAGAGACTTGAATCCAAATGAACTGGCCATCTCAGACTGTTCCATCTGCCTGCGGTGACACCGTGGTGGTGTTGGTGGGCCACAGGGATGAGCCTTGACTCCGTCAGATGCCTGGTTTTCCCTTGCCTGTGGCTCAGCTCTGTCTGGGCACATGGGTGCTGGGTTTAATGCTCGTGGAGGGTGGGTGCAGACACTGCAGAGGTGAGCAGGTGTTGACAGGGCAAGATGGCACCACAGCAGCACCAAGGCTGGGCTGGTGCCTTACTCCTCACCACAACAAAGCATCTGATGTTTCCATCCAAAAAAGAGCCTCTGGCCCGCTTTGTTTTACAAATGAGCCACTGATGCTGCAGTGCTGGTCAGATGGAGGTGCCCATCCCAGTACCCCCAGTGCATCCCTCCCGGATCGGGGACTGGTTCCACCACACTGGAGAGTTCCTGCTCTCCTGCAGGAGGATGGGGGTTCTATGGCTGTTCCCCTTTCCCTCTCTGGGGGGACATCGGGCTGTGGGAGCCACCGTCTTCCCCTTTAAACTTCATCCCAGTTTTATTCAATGGTTTTGAGTCCTGGCTCATGATTTCTGCAGCAATTTGGGTTGAGATTTCTCTCTTTCCCTCCATTATCCACTCTGATTAACTCAGCTTGCCCTGTCAGCTCCCATTCCAGCACAGGGAGCCCTGTGAGAGACTGTTAAAATGCATGAGCCTGTGGCAGTCACTCCGCTGCCCAGCAAGGCTGAACCGAGGGAAAGGGTAGCAGGCAGTGGGGCAGTGGTGGGGAACTGGGGGCTGTGGGGGTCCCAGGCCAGAGTGCAGGTGCCATGGGGGCACCAGTGTCCCTTTCTCTGTGCTGGCAGCACGGGGCTGTCCCATCTGGGAGCTGATCCACGTGGGGACCCTGTGGGCTGCAGGGCCCAGTTGTCCCCATGGTGGGGACAACATGCTGCTGGGCTGCTGCATCTTCCCCTCTGTGAAGGCTCGTTTCTCATTCCAGCTCTGACTTGTTCCCTTCTTCTCATTTTAATAAAGACGAAAGCATCCGGAAACGCGTCTGCACCCACCAAAGAGCGAGATCTGACATAATTAAAAAGTGGCTTCAATCAGGCTGTTTTCCTAATGGTTTGTCATATCAGCCCAGCGCGGCCCTGCACCCCCTGTGCTCCCAACCCCCTGAGGCATCATTTACATTTCTTAATAACCCCTCATTAATATTCATGACGTGGGGAGGGTAATAATGGCTGAGTGCACACCACTAATTCAATTTCAGCGAGCCTCAGTGTGTTTAGTTAATCACCGGGGGACCTGGGTTACTCAGTACAATTATTTATTCGGAATTAGATCTCGAGGCATCTGGATTGAAACCTGAACTCGGAATAAAATTAAACCAGGATTCTCCTCCTCCCACCACCTCTCCCAGCCGCGCTTCTGATCATCCCCTGCAGCTCTGCCGTCCCGGGATGAGGAACTGGTGTTGCCATACTGGGACTGCCACAGTGGCTGGGGCTTCTCCCCGTTGCTGGCGGCTGCTGGGTCCTGGCTTTTCTGTGCCCATACCCAGGGCCAGAGCTGCAGCCGAGGGGCTCCAGGAAAAGGGTCAGGAAAGGTCCAGGAACGGGGTCAGTCCCGAGGGTGGCACCTGGCCCCTGCGGAAGGTGGTTGCCTGGGGACATGGAGCTAGGATTTCTGGGGTCCTCCTATAAGCAAGCCAAGTCCCAGGGTTTGCTTCAGCCTGCCCAGAACCTCCAGCCCCTTCCCCAGCTTTGCTGCTTCGTCCACCTGGGAGAGGCTGGTACCTCTCAGCCCCGTGCAGCGCCCACTAACCAGGGCGGTCACTCATCCCCATCCTTCATTTATTTCCTAGAGAGAGCTTTTTTAATTCAATATATTGTCCTGTGCTCCAACTCCCTTTATTGGATAAAACACCCGTTATTGAATCCTGCTCTGCAGGACCGACTGGGTGAGAACTGGGTGTCCCTGGCCAGCATTGAGGCCCTTCGGTTCCTCAAATTCCTGATTCTGTTTTTTTGAATGAATGTTCCCCTGCCCTTGAGACCTAAGAGGGAAGTAAATGGAACATATTCTGTCCCTTTGTCTAACAAGAAGCCCCAGGGCAAGAAGTGCTGGCCTTGTTTTTTCGCTCAGGTTGGGGCTTTTCTCTACACTGAAGATTGTTGTGTCCATGTGTTTATTGCTGGGGGAGGGTGTTGGGGCTTCCCAATAGCCGAATCCTGTTCCCAGTGTGTGCCAGTATCCCTCGAAGGTCTGTGAATTTGGTGGTTTCACAGCTGGGGAATTATCTGAACACTCAATACCCCAAAGCCAGATGAGGCAATAATTATCTTCTATTTATCTCATCTTTAACATGCAGATTTGTTGAGTTAATTTTGCCGTGACTGATCTCCTATATTTTCTTGAAATGACGGGGGATGTGAGGGACTCCTTCGAAACATTATATATATTTTTAATTTCCTGAGCGTTTTCAAACCAGACTCCTGCTGAGATAACTGTGTAATAGCTGCGATCATTATGAAAAATTCTTTTAGCTCAAAACTGGTTTCTAGAGCATAGCTGAAATAAATTCAGCAGGATTTTGGCCGAGCCGACTCTCTCCTAATTATTCATATTTGTTAAATTGAGAAATGTCTCTGTCTGTCTGGGGTTCTGCATCTTGTGGAATTACAGAACGATTTGTCACGACCTCAGCAAACAGAGGGGCCGCCACGTCCCTCCTGCCGCACTCGGAGCTCAGTTATTGGCCTGTTTTCAAGGTGACAGCGGTTAATGACACTGGGTATAAATAGAAGTGTGTTGTCAATAAACGCAGGCAACAGCCTCCCGCATTCCTGAGCCTGGCTCAGCCCGCAAAGCATTTTTGGAAGGTTATGGAAAATCTGTCACCGCTGATTTTCGGTGTCCCCACGGGGCAGGGCTGAGGGGCAGCTCCAGGGGGGTTTGCCGGGTGTTGCACCCCCAGCCCCAACAGCTCCCAGCTCAGGGTGTTGTCCACAAAAATCCAATCCTTTACCCGGTGTGCAACAACTCGAGAGAGACATTGATCCTTATTTCAGAGTTGCACGAGCCTGAGCGCCCGGCGGAATTCCATAAATCAGGCGCACCAACTATCAGAACTTTTTCACTCTCGATACACTTTAGCAAAGGAAGGAATTGGTGCTCATTGGCTCTGTCACATAATCCTCTTGCTAATTAGTATTCTGCCTTCTCTTGGTTAATGTTTCCCTGGCTTCTCATGACAATTAGCCCACTTGTCTGTTGGCTCGGAGGGTTCCTTGGGTCGGTGGTCGCAGATTTGCCCCTGCTGGAATGGCGTTTTCCCCACTTGGAGCTGATTTCAGTGGCTGAGTTATTAGTTTCCCCTTTGGGAATTCTACAGGATGTCCCATAAATTCCGCATTCTTTGTGGCCACCACCAGAGGCACATCCTTTTCTTTGCCAGGCTCTTTTATCCTCCCCGCTAGGCCTGAGATCAATGAGGCACGTCCAGCCCTGAACCCTAACAACGCAATTCTAACCAGAAGTAATTTGTTTTTNCGGTCGCACTCGGTGCGCTCGCCCGGGGTCGCGTTGCGGTGTCGTGAGGTTTTGGGGGGGGTTCCCTTTCCCGGTGGGACCCGGGTACCGGAGGGTTCTCGGGGCTGTGACTGCGGGAGTAGCCTTGAATAAGGGATTTTATGCTTTCAAGTTATAAAATTATAACCCTTTACGTTTAATTAAGAAATTTGCGTACTTACCATACTCATAATNGAATTGGTGCTCATTGGCTCTGTCACATAATCCTCTTGCTAATTAGTATTCTGCCTTCTCTTGGTTAATGTTTCCCTGGCTTCTCATGACAATTAGCCCACTTGTCTGTTGGCTCGGAGGGTTCCTTGGGTCGGTGGTCGCAGATTTGCCCCTGCTGGAATGGCGTTTTCCCCACTTGGAGCTGATTTCAGTGGCTGAGTTATTAGTTTCCCCTTTGGGAATTCTACAGGATGTCCCATAAATTCCGCATTCTTTGTGGCCACCACCAGAGGCACATCCTTTTCTTTGCCAGGCTCTTTTATCCTCCCCGCTAGGCCTGAGATCAATGAGGCACGTCCAGCCCTGAACCCTAACAACGCAATTCTAACCAGAAGTAATTTGTTTTTCCTGACACGGGAGCACCACTTAGAGCTTCTTACGGGTTAAACCTCTCTTCTTGATCAGGCTCGAAACTTACAAAGATCAGACATTAAAGAACACCCTTTACCAAGAAAAATTTTACACATTCCACATTTCGAAACGCGGGGACACAGCCCGGGCNAACAACGCAATTCTAACCAGAAGTAATTTGTTTAATTTGTTTCTCCCAACACGGGAGCACCGCTTAGAGCTTCTTGGGCTGCTCTCTCTCAGCGTGGCCACGGCTCTCTTCTTGACCAGGCTCGAAACTTACAAAGATCAGACATTAAAGAACACCCTTTACCAAGAAAAATTTTACACATTCCACATTTCGAAACGCGGGGACACAGCCCGGGCCGCGACCCTCCTGTTTGCGACAGCACCGCGCTGCTTTACGGCAGTGTATCTCCGTCCTCCTCCTCGCTTTCCGGCAGTGTGGCACCTCCGCTCCCCTTTATCTTCCCGCTCCCTGCTTTACGGCACAGTGTCGCGCGGCCCGGGGGTTTGCGACAGGCTCCCGGTGGCGGTGCCCGGTGGGTGCGATGGACGTGGGGGAGCTGCTCAGTTACCAGGTGAGCGCAGGGCCCGACCGGCACCCGGCACCCGGAGGTGCCCNTTTATATAAGAGTTTAAAATACTTTAACAAGTCTAGATAAAGGTGAGTCAAAAGTGATCAGCCTGTCTTTGAGAGACCCACTGGGTTCCTCCTGGATGGCTCCGTCTCGGGCGTCCTTCCACATCCTCCCTGCTGCTCTGACATCTGCTCCTCTTCTGGATTTCTCTGCCTTTTTCTTTTTTTTTTTAATGTGATTTCTCAGTGTCAAACTAGAATCACCATTCCTCACGTTCCTTTAATTCTTTGGCCTTCTCCCCCTCCGTTACAGGTGTCTGGGATGCAGAGAGGTAAAGCCTGGGTTGAGCTTTGTAATATTTTTAACTCAGTTCTAGTTGGGGGGTTTTGTTTGTTGGTTTTTATCTCGCTCTGAGGATGTGAAGTCTGCAGGATTCCCTCCACTCTGAAGGAAGTGTCCACCCGCTTTTCTTGTGCAGCTTTTCCCTTGGATGAGCTTTCAGCGCGCAAAGAGGTGGTTGGTTTTGTCAGTGGGGGCTGTGTTCCGTGGAGGTAAAGAAATGCTGCTCAGCTGCTGGGTATTTAAATTTTAATTTCATTTCTTGCTGCTGAAATTGTTATGAGCTGTGGGGAAAAAAAACCCAAAACATTCTTCAGCTGCTGAAATTGTTCCTGAAGGGTTTGTCCTGGCTCTGTGCTCTCACCTGAATGCAGATGGTGTTTGTGTCAGTGGGTGAGGTGTTGCTCCCAAGTGAGCATTGGGTCCCGGTGTCACTGGAAGGCGAGTGCAGGTGAAGGGAGTGGGGGAGCAGAAGGCAGGTAAATCAGATCTGATTCTGAGGGCATGAGATTCCCTTCTATGAGGGCATTTCTGGCTGAGAGACAGGAAAAAATAATATTTGGAAACAGCAGGTCAGGGGTCTGCCTTAGGGGAGGGTGGCTTGAGGAAGATGGGCAGGGGAGGGTGGTTTGGCAGCTCGCCCAGCACCTCCTGGCCCACTGCAGCCCTGGGTCTGGGATCTTCCCTTTGCTGGGCTGAGGTGTGAGCTGGCTCAAGGTCTCCTTGTTTGTCCTCGCTGGTGTGGTACATCAGCTCTCCGATTTTAATCTCTCGCTGCAAATGAGTTGGTCTTCTCAGCCTCCCTCAGCACAGCCCGAAATAATTGCTTTTCTCTTACGCTGTTTTGAATTTTCTCCTCTAAATGTGTAATCTGTGCCCTTGCTTCGGCAAGAAGATGTTCTCCCTCAGTGCCAGTCTTGGCACGGTTGGCTGCAGGCACTGTGCCACCGATTCAGAACCGAGTGTCTGCCAGAATGGGAAAAGGAACCTCTTGCAACAAAAAATACAATTAAACAGCACCTGGCGGTTTATACAAAGCTCAGGAATCCATAAACTTTACGTGTTGCAGCAAAACAGTTGCAGATGGTCTAAAGTGATGATTAAATATTGCTGCTGTTTGCCCAGATCCTCGGCGTTTGGTCTCCGATTAGGGAGGGTAATTAAGGGGACAAAGCCAACTCCGGGGCTATTCAGAGTCCTCTTTCAGTTGTCTTGGGAGGCAATAAGAGAGGTTATTTGAAAGCTTATTAAAGGCAGATTTCATCACTGTGAGTGATCATTACAAATTGCTGATTTTTTAATGAAATATTAGTAAAATCAAATGTGTAACAGAAGAAGCAGTAACTAATGGGATGAGCTCTGAATTCACTGGGCTGGGCGAGCTCTGACCGGGTTGAGTGCAGTGTGTGGATCTTCCTGTATCCATGGAGGCACATCCTCATTTCTGCTGCTGGTACAGATAATTTACTGTCAATTTGCAGTGTAATGGATGCATCTGATGGCAGGGGCAGGTCAGCTGAGCAGGTCATCCACGACTTAGGGCGGCACTACCCCAGTAACAGCTTTCCCCTGCTGGCAGGTTAAAACAAGATGACACCGGCCCAGCCCTGGGCGCTGCTCCTGGGAGTGCAGCCCTACGCTGCCAGGCTTCTCTTGGTGCTCTCACAGGGTTGCAAGTGAATCTCTAGTTTACTTCCTGATGTGTTGTGTTTGCCCCCAAACTGGAGCGTGTGTAAATGTGTGCCAAGGAAGATCTCTGTCCTGCACCTCCCCGATGGGCTCCTTGGGCCATCTGGAGCCTCACAAGTCAGGCTGGAGGGCACACGGGTTCTCTGACATTAATGATCCATATCCATGTGGGTACAGTGGGTCCTGTCGTTGCATTTGCCCCTGTTTGTATGATTTTGGGGCTCCTGCGTCTCCCTGAGATTTCTGCATTTTCCTGGTACCAGTTCTTCCAGTTCCTAGCCCTCAGATCCTGCACCATTGAGAAGTGTTGTGCTTTAGCAGTCAAAACCGAGGAAAAGTGAGATTGATTAGTAGCTTGGCTTATCACAAATGTTGGAAACAAAATTAGGAAGTTATTGAAGATGCCTCTGGAGGTTTGGGCTTGTTCTTAGGATCCCAGGCTGACAGCTGGTGCATTGCTTTCGGAGCGGGCTGGGATGTGGGCACAGTAGAAGCTGCATCGTTTATGAAGATTTATTTCAGATTTCATTAACAAATAATTTCTGAGCTTCACAGTAACGAGGTTACTTACAAAACAGACGCCCTAGTAATATGAAACTCCTGAGTATTTCCCGAGTAATATGAAACTACTGAGAGTTCTCTAACCGTTCCTGGTATTTGAAGGCTGAAGCAATCAGGGACCTCAACGTTGTGTGTTCACCTTTTGTGGACTGCTTAACCTTGGTGTTAACGTGCAGTCACTGCTTGGAGGAAGCCCAGGGGCCCTGGCAGATCGTTGTCCTTTGATTTAGGATGTCTCTTCCCTGTCCCTTACAGCACACAAGGCTCTGCCTTACCTGGCTGTTCAAAGACCAGGACGCGTGTCAGGTGTGTTTAGGGAGAGAGTCTGTGCCCAAGGGCTCGGCCCCAGGCAGTGACAGCTCAGGGTATGTCAGGTAACGGGCTAGAAGAGAAAAGGGGAAGATAATTCTCCCTTTCTCAATCACCAGCTTTTGTTTACTTTATCATATTTTATGAACAGTAGGTTTTTTAAACCCTTTTGTATTCATTGGTTTTTGTGTGGTGATATCAGTGTTAGATTTAAATGAAAATGCCTACTGAATAAATCACGGTGAATGCCCTGCGTTCAACAGGAACAGAATTAGACTTAGCTAACAAAACAATTTAAAAATGCTTTTCATGTGCATTTTTTAATGAATTCCATCTTCTTGCCAGAATCACCTTAATACGACCGAGTAAAAAACCTCACATTTTGTTTATCAAATGATTAGCTTTCTCTTTTCTACCAGAAGGGCAAAACTCGTGTAGATAAGTGTGAAGCTGCGGAATTGGTTAAATAAATGTGTTTGGACACAATATATGCGTTTGCCGAGCAAAATGCACCAGGTTCAGTGCAGCAACTTAATAAGCAGCGGCTTAATTTTTGCTGGTTGGTAACAGTCCTTTGGAAAACACAAATGCAAACCCAGGATGAAAATCAATGAACAGGAACTAATGCCCGCCTTAAATCAGTCGTTCATGACCGCGCATCTCTTGTGGAATGAGCGGGACCCAGGTGTTCCACTCGGGCCTGGTTTCCGTGGCTTTTTTTAATAGCGCTGCTTGGGAATGGCGATATTCTTAGTGAGGTTTTTGCATAACATCAATAAGGAGAGGCGAAGCCTTAATGCCCGCTTAATAGCGTTTGCCCGGAATTCAATTACTGCCTATCCCGGGCTGCTGGCAGCGCTAATGATCGCACGCGGGGCACCTCCGTGATTTATCATAATGGTTCTGGTACGTGGGAGAGATGCCTCCCCCAGCAATGCGGAAACACAAAAAGGGATAAAATAATGGAGGTGGAAGCGGGGTGTAAATTCTGATGCTGAGGATTGTGTACTCGGAGGAAATGGGGCGGGTTTCATGATTGAGTTTTAATTTAGGTTTTGTTCTGGGGTTCAGTTCCTTCACTTTGTATCCGGCGGACTCCCAGCTCGCTCAGCCCCCTCGGGCTCACCTGAGCGTTTTGCTTTAAATTTCACTTATTTCAGGTCACTAATTGCTGTGACAATAATCTGTCAAAGGTGGTTTACAATGAGCTGCGTATTGCTGGGGAGTGAGTGGAAGGACATAAGAAGGGCAGGGACCTGTGTGTCATCAAGGGCGCTGAGGAAGGAATATGGATTTCTGGAGTTTTTTCCTTAGAGAGTGTCATTTAGAAGAGCACCTTTTTCCTTATTCTCTTCTTTATCGGGTTGCTGGTTGCTCTGGGAGTGTTTGACTTATTGGTTGCTGTCATTGACACGTTTGTTTCCAAATGGATCTATGTGAAATTATATTTTAATGTACCTGGAAGATAAGTAATAGGAATCTGCTTAAAAAAAAAACCCAACCCAATCCACAAAACCCTCGAAGCAAATAAATTTTTCATTTCAAAGAATCTCCGGGTATGCTTCCACGTCATGGCTATTGAATTATGAGCTGAGTAACTGCTTTAAAAGTGCATGGAAGCACTTTAGGAGAGTTTTAAGTCGGGAATGTACCATCTGTAATGGAAATGGCAGAGGAGATGTAGGGAGAAAGGAGGCAGATAACAGAGCCTGAACAGGTCTGCCTGGGAAGGAGCAGCTACAGCTTTGATTTGTGCTAATGTGTTGTCTGGGAAACTTGGTCTTGCATCTTCCTTAAAGTGGTGACAACATGATAACCCCTGAAAACCAGGTGATCTTGGCCAGGCTCCTTTCTGTTTGCTTCTTAATTATAATTAACTCCTCAAGGCCTTTTAGGGAGGTCTTTGTGGGTTTTTTTCAGACCTGAAAGCAGTTTTCTCCTGGGAGCAGAGCTCTCATTCTCCAGCTTGTGCTTTGTAATGCACTAAATCACTGGGTGAATGGTCCCTGGGCTGTGCCACTGTTTTAGCGAGTGCAGTGGAACAAGAACTGACCTGGGATTGCCTTATGAACCTGGAAGGTTTATTGCCCTCGGCAGCCTAGAAGTTCCTTCCCTGCCAGGGAGCTGGAAATGCCTGTCTTGATGCCCACACTCTGGACCTGGCAGGAGAACAACACTGTCACGTATTCCTTGTGCACCTTTCTTTGGGTCAAACCTGAGCGGGATCTCAGTTAAAAGCAGAGCCTGGATTCGTGGAAGCCTGGTGTGAGTTTTTGCCATCAGAGGGTCCCGCAGAGCAGAAGGAGGTGGGGGGTTGCCTGACAGGAGATGTCTTGTGAGTCAGGCTGGACACGTTAGACCTTGATGGGGTTATGAAATCATCGACCAAGTGATTTGAGCAGTTATGGGAAATAAAAATATTTTTCTTAGAGGTGTTTTCCATGCTCTTAACACATACACTGATTTTAAATAGTAAATCATTAAGCTTTGTTTGGCTGTAGTTATAGAGCATGGAGTACTGCTGTTCCAGCTTGGTTGTCCTTCAAAAAACCGTGAGAGACCAAACTTAATGTCCTTGTAGTTTTTGAAGGAAGAATTTTGCTTTCTACTGCAAATGCTTTCATCCCTTTCTGCCTAAATTAAAACATGGGATTAGGGTTAATGGACTTTTTCTCGTCCCTGGCAAATTACCTTTAATTTTGTCAATCAAATAGAAATAGTGGAATAAAATAATTGGTTTTTCCAAGCAAACCATGACGGTTTGGGCACAGTCTAATCTGGTGTCAAGTGCCTGCAGAACTGCAGCAAGCAGCAATCCTCCTGTCCTGCCTACAGTGAACTGGGCTGATTCTACTTTCATGTGTCAGCAGACTTCAGAAGAAGGATGTGGGTGAAATGGGATGCACACAGGAATTCGGTGTAATCTCATCTATGTCGCGGGTAAAAAATTATCTTTCCCTCCTGTCTGCTGGCTGTGAAATGTGGGGTTGTCTCAGCTGAGTTGGCAGATTTGGGGTCCTTGATGGCCCCACTGAGCAGGGCCATTCGGCCACTCCTCGTCTGTGCACTCCTTGTCCTTGCTGCCTATGAAGATGTTTTCCCGTGAATCATGTTCATAGATCAAACAAGGTAGGATGTTGACACAGCTCTTGGCAGAGGCATTCATCTACTCCTGCGATGTTCCACTTCACTAAATTAATTTCCTTTCCAGTTCCCAGAGTTGTTAAGCATCGTGTAAGCAAATGTTTTAAACAACTTTTAAGAGTTTCCTCAGTTGGCTCGTAATATTGGTGTCCTGGTTTGCAAGGGTCACTAAAGGCTCATGTTCATTTCACCTTATTTCTCTGACTTCAGCCCAACAGAGGAACAAAAAGACCCCGTGATGAAGAAGAAGAGGAAATCAAAGCACGTCGGAAACAAGCCAGTGCCCGAGAGCACGGTCGTCACAGAGAAGAGGAGTCTGCAGCACTGGAAGAAACTGATGATGAGAAGAAGAAACTCCTGCAGATAATTGAGAGGGATGGAGAAGAGGAAGATGAGGAAGTAAGTCCTGTGGGAAAGAAGAGGCAGTGGGAATAACCATACACTGAACCATGAGTGAATAACCCAACACTGAACCACTTCTCTGTGATTTCCATTTCTTACCATGTAGGTGATTTTCATGTGCCTCGCGCAGCTTGAGGTTGTGTTTTTTCTTTCATGCCCTGGGGCGTGTCAATTGATTTCAGATTTCTCAAATACATCAGCAGAAGGTTTAAAGCAGGGGCAAAAGGGAGGGGTCTTTCAAGCCTAGTCTCTGTTTTGGTCTGAGAATGCCCAAATCACCTTCTAAAATGTGTTTTTAAGAAACAGTTTGTGTTCTAACCAATTTCCTAACTGTTCTCATCAGTACCCCCAGCCTGCAGCTTCTCCCCCTCTTTGGAGCTGTGCAGCAGCAGCAGCAAATAAACAAACATTCTTCTGTATGAGAAAGGTCTTGGGTCAGAAGAGGGGGGTAGCAGCTGTCAAGGGTAAATGATTTCAAGCCTTGGAGACAGAAATCCAATGCTGCATTGGCCTTTCTGCCAAGGGCCAGGGAAAAGATCACTTTATAAATGTGACACATGGATTGGTATAAATCTGGAAGACATTTGCTTCCTGCTGCCCGTGTCCTGTTTGATAAAAAAACAAGTGATATTCACCACTGCAGAATCGTGTAGCTTTGTAAAATATCATTGTCCTCTGTACAGAGCATTGCCAGCATCCGTCTGGGAGAATCTACCTTGTTTTTTTGATGTTGAGCTATTGCCATGACAGTTGTTGCTGATAGCAGGGAAAGATGATGGAGGATTTTTGTAGCTTCTGAGCTCCAGGGAGGATGGATGGACGGAGCCGAGAGTCCTCCTGGCTGGTTGGAGTCTTAGGAATTCCTGCAGTTTGCCAGTCCTTTGCCTTTGTCGAGTAGGATCCTCCCAGCCAGACATTTTAAAGGCTGAAAATCCAAGATTTCCTTAGAACTCAAATCTCTCATTTATTACCTTGGACGGCAGATAATATAAGTGCCTTTAAAATGTGCTTTGTCACAGTAAATTTGATTGGAAGAAGCTAATCTCTAGGACACTGGAAGAGTGAATGCAAATGAAATACAAGACACAAAGCTGATCCTAATGGAGATACTGTAGTGATACATGTTAGAGGAAGCAAAGAATCAAAGGGAAGCAGCATCAGCACATGTGGGTTGGAATTCCATTAGAGGAGGAATGTGCTTTGGGCACTGTAATGTTGATTACCTGAACGGGGTGGTGACATGAGTGGGATGGTGATGAGGCAGGTTTGGGCAAAGGAGCAAAGGAAGTCCAATAATAACCAAAGGCTTAGACTGGAGTTGCTATTGAAATGGAGTTTGCTGAAGAAATTGAGGTACCAGATTGCTGCTTAGAGTCACTGACCCAAAAATCTTCAGCACCGGGAGCAATTCTGGATTTAATCCCGAGCAAGAGATGGGCACAAAACTTGTCTTAAGGTGTGAGGGCGTCTGGATTGGTTTTTGTTTTGAGAACTTCTCTTAAGCAGTGGTTGTAACACAGTCAAACAGGAGATGGAAGAGGTTACACAAGGGAATCTATATCATCAATTTTTTAATAAAAGAAGCGCATTAAATTCATAAAACAAGGAAAATAGCAGAATTATGTAGGTGTCAGGGAGGCAGCTGAGGTGGCATTACTCCTGTACAGTAAATATACTACACCAACTGAGAAACAGCTTAGGAACATTTACAAAATAAAGAGAAAGCACTGGAGTAAAATATTGATTTATTTTTGCCTTTAGAAAAAGGCTTTAAAACAGCAGTGAAAGCTTATCCAAGTGAGGAAAATGCGACAGAACATAAACTCAGGACAGCTAAATGTAGACTTACAAACAGCAATAGCACAAGGTGCTTCCGCAGAGACCATGGGCACAGGCTGCGAGCACAGGTTTGCTCTGTCAGAAACAAAAACTTGGTACACTCTGGTGGTGCCAGGTAATAACAGGTGTGAAAGAGCAGCTTGAGGTCAGAGCTGGAGTGAGGCAGTGGGTGGTGCTGGTGAGTGAGATGTTTGGCAGATCCCTGCAGGGAGATTCCCAGGAATGGATGTTTGCTCTGAGGACTCTGGGCCTGGCTGCAGACTCACCACGTTACTGTAATTGCTCCAACCATCCAAAGCTCATTTTTCTGCCTTTTCCAATTTGTTCAGGAGGAACCTCTGGATGAAAGTTCAGTGAAGAAGATGATTCTTACTTTTGAGAAAAGATCTTACAAAAACCAGGAGCTACGAATCAAGTTTCCTGACAATCCAGAGAAGTAAGATTATTCTCAACTTATTTCTTCGATTGTAGGTTTCAGCAATAAATCAATTTCCGGAATATACAGACATTTTCACTTACGTAAGGCTTATATAACAGCAGGTATTGTCATGTAGTTCTTCTCACTTGTATTTGAAACTGACTTTGCTAATTAAAAATGGTATTACTGAGACTCTGGTGTTGCTGGCATATGGCTGGCAGCATGAAGAGGATGATTTGCAATAATTAAAGTTTTCATCCCATTGTTTAGTGTGAAGGTGTTGTGGTTGCGTGTGAGCCAGAGGTCTGTGTGAAGAGGAAATCATTTCATGCTGCAGAGTTAGGTGTTGCACAGAGTGCTGTGATGGGCAGAGTGGCTGGATGGGCTCAGAGAGCCAGATGTGAGGGGTGTGTTCTAGTCTGCCTCCCTTCAGGGTGTTCTGTTATTCACATTAAAGGGATATCTTCCTGCACTGGAGTGCCATTATTCCTTGTCCAGATTGCTGTTCTTTCCCTTACCCAGGTTGTTTTTATGGACTTCAGGCTCGTATAACCCACACACTGATGTGTAGTAGTCAGGAAAGGTGCAGCGCTCTGCAAAATTTAATTTTTCATGTGTAGCTACAGCATCTTGATTTTAATTTCTTACTGAAATTGTAGAGCTGAATTACAGATTTGGAACAAATCTGCTTATTTGTGTAAGTTATATTGTAGGAAGGCTTATCCTGCTTTGGGATTAAACTTCAAGGGGCAGGTGTAGGTCTGGGAGGATCAGAAATACTGGGTCCATGTACATCTGGGGTGACAAATCCTACCTGGTGTCTCCTGGAAAGTAGCAGCCTCTGTTTTGGACACAACTGATGTACTTACTGCCTTTTTATTAACAATTTTTGTCTTGCCTCAGGTTCATGGAGTCGGAACTGGATTTAAATGACATCATCCAGGAAATGCACGTGATCGCGACGATGCCCGGCCTGTATCACCTGCTGGTGGAGCTGAACGCTGTGCAGTCTCTGCTTGGGCTGCTGGGACACGACAACACAGATATCCTTCAGCTGTTAAAGCAGTTCTCATGGGAGAGGCTTTCTACAGACTTCACTGTAATCTCCCTTATCCTCTTTCTCAGGCTCCTGTAGATGTTTTTCCTCTTCTTCCCACCACACCGAATTTGTGTTCATTTCTTTTCCCAGTGAAAGTCCTCTTTGTTCAAGTAATATTGATTCTGATTTTTTTTTCTGTGCTGTTATTCTCCTTTCTTATTTTATTGCCCTTTCATCTAGTTTTGAGTGGCTCTGTTAGAGTGTGAACAGATGAGCAGCAGAGGAGAAGTGGAGGCCTGGACTTAGCAGTGATAACCTCGGGATGTACAAACTTTGCCTGGAATAGCCCCAGTGCAAATGGAATTGTGTTCTTGCTGAGACCTGAGCTGTCAGCTGTTTGTCGCTCACCACGTGCTACGCCTTGGTTTGTAAATGTGTCAGACTCTTCACGTGCCCATACCTTCAGTTTGGTGTGCAGGTGGAGGCTGCAGGTGGCCTCTCTGTTTAGCACATACCCAGAGATGTTTCCATGCTCAGAGAGTTCTGGTGTCGCTGAGCCTGACCCCTGTGTGCACCTGGCTCTTGTTCCTCTGAAGGTCTGAGGACACCTCAGAGTGAGTTTCCTGTCCGTACTGTTGAAGAATTTGGCAGTTTTGATAAAAAACAGTGTCATGTTTTGGGTATCCCGGTGCCTTGATGCTTAGCTGTCTGCTGGCAGCTAGAACTATGCCTGGCTCACTGCTGTGCAGTCTGTAAAAGCAGAGCTCAGCCCACATAGCTTGAAAAATATTCTACAACAGACTAATCTGAAAAATTGTGGCATGACTTGGGAGATCACGTGTATGAGTCCTGACAAACGTTAGGGAGTGGAAGGAGCCTGTGGAAAGGGCACTTGATGTCAGCTTGGGTCTCCAGCAGGCTTTTCTTTTTCCCTTTTTATTGATCCATGGCCTTAGGAAAATAACTTATTCCTTACTTTTTACACTGTAAAGCTGGAGATAACTCCTACCAGCTTTCCTGAGGTGTTTTGGAATATACAATGTGAAAAAGCCTGTTAGTGCTGAGTGTTGTGGTCTGATGCACAGATCTTGGTTTTCTTTTTTAGCACTTTCCCTTGTAGCACTATCTATTGAGAATTCATAATTCATTCTTTCTAAGTGGGTGCAGTGATCAGAAGCTAAAACCAAAACATAAATATTTTATTGCTTGCCAGTTTATATTAGAGAGCCCTGCTTATGTGTTTGGTATTTTGACTTGCATCTGGTGGAGCCTTGATGTGGTGATGGCAGCAAACCCCACGGTTTCCCTTATCCAGGATCTGTAAGAAAATGGCTGTTTGTTAACAATTTGTGTTGTACAGGGGGAAGGTCCTCCTGTGCAAAACCAGTTTTGTGGCCACTGAAGTTTCATTACTTATTTTTTACCAGGCACCACAGATTTTTTTTGTGTGCTTTGCACTATTATACTGAATTTCTCATTCACAGGGAAAAAAATGAACTGTGGGAATATTGACTGGGATAGCAGAGCTATTTTCCAGCTGAAGTGCAGAGGAGCAGAGCTTGCTTTGTCCTGTCAGCCATGAAAAGCTGTGTCCTGGGGTCACTGCTGCTGTCAAAGACTTACCAGGGTTTCCACTGTGAGCTCTTTTAATTCAGTTTGCAGCTTGCCTGTCGGTGAGTTTATGGGTAGGAATTTGGCCTGAGAATTTCAATTTTGGGAAAAGTGTTTTTGCTTGTTATGAAATTGCTCAAGTGTTTTGAGATCCATTTGAAGCAGGTCAGAGGCTGTTGTGCTTCTGCTGCTTCTGTGTAGGGTAGAAGCACTATTCAAGTGAAGCATTTGGACATAAAACTGAATTGATACAGCTCACATCTTCTAATGATGTTTTGTTAAAACAAATGGGAAAACATTCTTAAAATGAGTTCTTCAAGGAGAGAACTAAGCAAATGGCTCTTCACATGCCATTTAGATGTGGTGTCTTGAGGGACTAATGCGAGGAGACAAAAGCAATGTCCAGGGGGAACAAATAATCTGCTGAATGATTCATGCAGTTTTACACAAAACATGTGGATGAAAGATGATCACCGACAAGATTTTATTAATGAAAGACAGGAAAGCTTCGAGCAAGGTTTTGCTTTTCTATTTCCTAAATTTTATAGGACAGCTGATACCGTCACTGCCATCCCAACAGATGCTTCCCAGACAGGAATGCCCTGTAAGATGAACTCTGCTGTTGGAGTTCTTTGCTGTGCATTGTCGGAAGAACCTGGTTCAGCTGTCTTTGTAGCACCCAGGAGGCAGCAGAAATTTTCAGCTGGTTCCTCACTGAGGCTTCTCTTCTGTGAGTCGAAAAAACCCCATTCCCTCAATTTTTCCTCATCCATCATGTACTAGCCAGTGACCCCAGTGGTCCTAGGCTCTCCTGAGTCCAGTATATCAAGGTCTCTTTTATTGGGAGAGCCCATAGCAACAAAATATTCTGCAAGTTGCCCCATGAGTCCCAAGGTGCAGGAAACAGTTCCTTCTGTTGACCTGCCTGTTTTGCTGCTGCTGGTGCAGGGCAGTTTGTGATTAGCCTTCCTCACTGCAATGACACTCTGCTGGGGTGACACGCTGGTGACTTGTCTGCAGCTCATCCAGCTGAAGGTCCGGTCTGTCTCCTGCAGAACTCACCTCTTCACCAGCCCCAGTGCACAGCTGAACCTTACTAAGAAAAGACAGATGAAAATATTTTTCCTGTTGTTGCTTGTGTGTCTGAGCAAATGTACAAATAGGAGACCTGGGAGCCGGTTTGTCAGCCAGGGCACTTGAGAGAGATCCATCACTGAGTGGTTATTTAGGACATGCAGAGAACTGCATCTCCTGTTGTACCCCTGGGACACGGGCAGGATTGATCAGCGTGTCTGAGAGAATAAGGAAGTGGGTCTAATGAGCTGGAATACGGCTCGTCGTACACGGGAGCTGTGCAGCAGGCAGGGGAGCTGTGTGTTATGCAGCCCAGAGTTAATGAGTGAAAATTGGGCTGGCAGAAGCTCTGCTGTTCCTTCGAGGGCTGCAGTTTGAGGCGTGTGCTGCCCTAATTGGGCCGGGCAGAGTGTGGAGGGGGTGGCTCCTGCTGCCGGCAGTGCCCTCGTTAGGGGGGTGTGTGTATCAGGTTAGCCGGGCTATCACTGAGAGCAAAATACCCAAATCACATTATTATAACTAATTTCTCTTTGCTTGTGTTCAATCTTGACAATGCAAGATGGTGCCTTGTTATACCAGCCCCAGCATGTTTGACTTGTAAAAAAAAGATAACTACGTGAAGAAACAGTAAAATTGCCTGATACAGTAAACTTAAAAACAGATCTGATTCTGTCATTCCTATTTTTTAGGATACCCTCATTTTAGTGCTTATGGGGAGGGTCTGCTGCAGTGGTCTCTGTGCTCTTGGATCTGATGACCTGTGCCCTGCTGCTGTGGTTGTGATGCATTGTATCACCTCACTGCTGGTGTATTGCTAGTTGTTTTGGGTTGTATCCTGAACACACTGGCCTAAGAGCCATCTGCTTTTTGTGTTAAATGTGTCAGCCCCTGTTTGTTGTCCTTGACACCCAGCACATGTTTCCATAGCTGTGGTCGACCTGCTACAAGAGCTGACTGATATAGATACTCTCCATGAGAGTGAAGAAGGCGCTGAAGTCCTCATAGACGCTCTGGTAAGTGGGAAACTCCAGGTTGTTTTGGTGTCTCAGTGTCTGCATCGTACAGCCCAGCAGTGAACACTGGCCTGTGGTCTCCATCTCTGGGTGTCTGTGCTACCAACATCACATTGGAGGAGCCTGTTCTCCTGTGCTGAGGACCACAATGGGTGTTTTTGATGGAATACCGGAGATTGGGGAGTAGGTGGCTCTTGCATGTTGCTGCACCACTTCTTTTTTAGAAGAAACACTCTCATTGCAAAATTTGTGTGGGCTGAGAGATTTTTTTAATGCGGAGAGGGGTAAGGATGTAATAATATTTGTGACTTGGACAGTGTCCTATTGAAAATAGGAACATTTTCCTTCCTTCTTGTGGGAAAGGGTGACTTGTGTTCACCCATGTAAAACTGACATTTGTGTCAGGGACTGTTACCTGAGGGACAGTGGTGCTGCTGTGATCTTTCAGTCTAACCTCTTGCACAGGAGACTGATTGTTTATGGCCCAGTACCTCTTGATTCAAACACAAAAATCTCTGCTTGAGCTGGGACATCTGTTACTGTGTGGATGGGATTTTTTTTTTAACAAGAAGTAAAAGCTTAAACGTTTCCATGTAGCAGAGGGAGTGCACTTTAAGAGTGGAGGAGGGTTTAGAGGTAAGGATGCTTTTTGATGTAGAGGTTGAACCACCCCAGAAAATTACCTCCAGTCAGTGCAGTAGGAGATGCATTGGTTGGTATTAAGTGCTCTGGGCATGGTTAACTCTCCAAGTGCCTCTTGGCCTCCGTGGGGGTGGATTTCCCCTTTTTCCTGGTGTTTGTGCTGATTGTCTTCTGCTCCCTGGCTGCGAGAGGAGGATGCAGAACCAGGTAGAAGGCCTCCAGAGAGGTAATGCCCAGCCAAACCTGAGATTTACAGATCTGACCTACCTTGGGGCAGCTTCTCCGGTGAATTGCTGTGTTTGTGGGTTGCTGTGGCCTTTTCTGGTTCTGTAACTATTGTGTTGAAATTGGAAGACGGGGAATTGCAGGTTTGCTTTTGTTTGGCTGCTCAGTTTTCTCCTACAATCCTTCTTGTCCAGTCACTATAATGTTACCTTCCAAAGGTTAATGACAGTCCCCAGAGCCCAGTTCCTCCAGCTGGCCTCTGGGCTGTTGTTAATTACTCTGCCTTGGTGGGGAGATTGCTGGGTGAATGAAGTGGGAGACAGGAGCTGCTGGAGAAGACATTTTCAATAAAATGTGCAGAGAGGTAGTAAATCAAGCGAAGTTCTTTCTCTGTTTTCCTTGTCACCAGCCCACTGATAATAACCACATTGTAGAGATTTCATTGTCCTCTTTGAAAGAAACAGGTCAGGCCTATCTTGGAGAAATGTTTAGAAATCTGCTTTTTAGATTGCTTTTTTTTTTTAAAAGAAGTAGGTATAAGGTTGTAGGGTATCTGTGAAAATTCTTGCACTGTATCCAACAGCAGCCCATACTGCTGGTGGTCGTTCAGCTTTTGAGGTTGGATGTGCAGGTGTGAGTGTTGTTCTTGCAGCTTTTTGTACCTGTTAGAGTGGAAGGAACAGTAGCAATGCAGGCAGACAGCAGTGAGCAGCTGAGAGCAGAGCTGCTCAGAGAGCTGACACTTCTGACCAGCGTGGTCTGTCCACCTCACACCTACCTGAAAGCTCTGAGGGGTTTATAAATCAATCAGGCTGGTGCAGGAAATAAGACTGCGACACGGTGCAAATTTACCTCCTGATGTTTTTCTGCTTAATCTTAAACACAAAGGTTGTTTAGTTAATTAGGATAAACATTGTGACAGATTTACTTGATGATTTCTTCACTACCTCTGAGATTTTACAGTGAGGTTGTTCATGTCTCCTGGTCCTGTCTGGCAGAGTGTTTCACTAGAGCTCGTTGTTTTTTATTATTTATTAACCCCTCCCGCCTTTCTTTCCCCTTCGTCTTGCTTTTTTCAGTCTCATTTCTTATCTTTTTATTTTTCCCATGACCGTGGGGATTCAGGTGGAGGGCCAGGTCGTGGCCTTGTTGGTCCAGAATTTAGAGCGCCTGGATGAGAGTGTGAAAGAGGAAGCTGATGGTGTCCACAACACCCTGGGTAAGTGGCTTCTGCGCAGTGCCTTGCTGCTTTTTTCTATGGTTTGTACTGATGTGGTTGGGTTATCCCTTCCTTTCCCTCCTCCTGCTCCTTTCCCCTTGGGCTGCTGTCCAGGAGCTGGTGCAGCTTTTGTTCAAGCACAGCTTGGACTCACTGGTCCTGGGAGCCAGGGTTTGTCACTTGGCTGCATGAAAGGTGCCTCTTCCCAAACTGGTTGTGTTGAGCTGTACAGATGCATGGATGGAACTGCATTGCATGAGAGGGAATCACAGAACTGTCTAGGTTGGAAAAGCTCTCCAAGTTCACCGAGTCCAGCTGTTAGCCCAGCACTGCCAAGGCCACCACTACTAAACCATGTCCTCAAGTGCCACATCCACACAGCTTTGCAATTACTCCAACAGAATGCTCCACTGCCCATGTATTTACTATGTGTGTATCTGTGAGCTCTACTTGGTTTCTGTCTTAGCAATATATTTGACTTTCAGGTAGTAAAACATGCATTTCGTGGAAGAACATTGTTGCCTCTCTGCTCCCCGATCTTTGCACAGCACACAACCTTTGTGGGATGTTCCCGTTGTTGGCCGTCAGACCATTATGCACTCCTTGCTGTTCTTTGGGATTTTAGTGTCACCAGACTGGAAGAATAAAAGAGACTAGAAACATGAGGTTTGAAAGTTGGTAGGGAAAAAGCATCTGTTTTCTGTGTCTGTCTTCTCAGGAATTGTGGAGAACATGGCAGAGTTCCGTCCGGAGATGTGCACAGAGGCTGCGCAGCAGGGCCTCATGCAGTGGCTGCTCAAGAGACTGAAGGTAAGCTGGTTTCCCACCTTCCTTCCACGGACCAGTTAGCATGAACTGAAAACATCACTTAAAATAAGCCACTTGCTTGTGTGTGTGTTGTAAAAACCAAGTTAAGGACAAAAAGTTATAAATCAGCATGTGTGTCCTCAGCAGTTTTAGTTTAAACTGACACACTTCTGTTTTGTCTTTATAAACATCTTGCAGTAAAGGTTGTTTCTTTTTTTTTCATGATTCCTGTATGGTCGATTTCCAGTCCTTGGCTGAGACCTGTAGGAATATAGAAGCTGACCAGTGTGCAGGGGCACTAATATTAACCATTTAATGGCCTTTGATCCCCACACTTCTCACTTTTTTTTAAGTGCTCCCTGTGTTTAACTGATGCTGGGGGTGGCTTTTGCTTTGACCTCATCTAATTACCTTTTGAATTCGAAATTACTTTTCGTACTCGCTCCATCCTCTGGCAGTGAGTTGTACATCTTAACACTGTCTTGTGTGAAAAGATTTCTAAACATTCCATGGAAAATGCTGTAGGAAAGGAACAGATAATTTGGCTCTCTGACAGAGCTAGTAAAGGAAATTTAGCAAACGGATCCTGGCTGTTCCCTAACCCTGTCAGTGAGGCATTAGCGCTTCCATGCTTAAATGTCTGCATGATTAAAAAGCCTCTAAATCCCAGAAATGCTCCATCAACTGTGTAAATGCAGGTACCCCTCTGTGCACCTCACATCCTTGTTAGCAGAAGTAACCTGTAATTTCTCACTACAGGTAGTAACATAATAATGTTCTTTTGTTTAAAGAGAAAAAATAGTTCGTTTTAATCCAGGCAGGTAGGAATTACTGTCTTGGAATTACTTTGACAACTGAAAGACTGAGAAACTTGGAAAAACAAAGTAATCCCGTCTAGAATTCCTCTCCTTGTTGCAGAGAATGCTTTGGGCATTCCAAGCTTGTGCAGTGCGTCTGTCCTTTGCCCCGGCTGTGTGATCCCTGAGTTGGAGATGTGGGCTCAGGCAGGGCTTTCTCTTGCTGCATGCTGTTGTGGGGAGCTAATGAACCCCTCTCCAGGCTCTTAGCTCTTGGCAGCACTTGGTCTCGAATCTCTTGCCCTGACAGATGTGGTTGGGATTAACCCACGATCTTGGCAGCTGGGTAGAGTGTTGTGGAATATCTGTGGGATGAGTTTTAAGATCGGGGTTCTGTCTGGGTGAACTGAGAACATCTGGCACACAACATGGAGCGTGAATTGCTGTTTTCTGACAACTTTTCAGGGCACAAAATTGTATTGTGGCTGTCAGAGCTGCCTCTGAAAGCTCAGGTGGAGAGTTCCTACGTCCCTCCTTCAAACAGAGGCAGGGATTGGTGATGATGTGTGCAGCCCTGGGAGATCAGAGCATTGTTTCCCAGTGTGTGTAGGGCAGCAGTTGGTTACCCCATGAGAGAAGGGTGGCAGAGTAGTCGGGGATTGTTCGGAATGAAAAACTTTAAATAAAGTCAGTGTACTTCATGGCATTTGGGATCTTCCTGGTTTCCGTGTTTCTGTGCCTTGTGGTGCTCGCACACCGTGCTCCGTTCCATGGCAGGAGGATGGGGTGGTTGGCCCTGCGTAGGCAGGACTGTCCATCATGCTGCAGGGAGTTGTGTGGTTGGGGGAAAAAACGAGTGACAAATGATATGGTTTAAGGCTATTACTTCTGCTTGTTCCCCCTCTTGAACAATGGAATGCAAATAGCTGTGAACTGATGATTTTTAAACTTGTTTTATTTTATGAATCCCTTCAGTAAACAAGTTTGCCTTATTATTGGATCGGTTAATGTTCAGTCTGTTTCTGTAGATGAAGCAGCTTTGGCAGCATGCAAAAACATTGGATCCAGTTCAGAGCCCATTTCAGGGATTTTTTTTTTTTGCTGTTGTTCAAATTCAGCATTTCGATTTCATTATGATCTTTTTATTTTTAGCATATTTGAGTATGGAGGGAATGTCTGAAATGGAAGTTACGTGACTGTGCAGGTGAAACCCGTCTGGTATTCTGACTGTGACGCTGATCCTTACAGGAAACTCTGGCAGTTACTATTTAATGTTACTGTGATGTATGTTCTGAAATTCTGTTTTTGCTGAGGGCTGCAAACTTGCAGAACAAGGATACATGTAACATTGTGGGAAATGTATCACAGGAAAGATTCCATGTTGCAAACAACTGGGGAATGTTCTCAGGGACTTTGAGCCAAGGCAGCCAAACCTGCTGTTGTAGGGCAGCATGAAGGATCACAGTGGAGTACACGAGTACACGAGCCTGCACCTCACCCCATCACCCTTGAATTAGAGAGAATTATTACTCTCCTGTCACTGAGGCAAAAATGTGGAGTTACTGCTGTTGTCTTTTCCTTTGCATTGCTCATGCGTTCAGTGATTTGATTAATATGTTCTGCAGATTGGTGAGACATGGGGAGCTGTGCCCTGATGGGTCTCTTGTTCCTTCCCCCACAGGCCAAGATGCCTTTTGACGCCAACAAGCTGTACTGCAGTGAGGTGCTGGCGATTCTGCTCCAGAATAATGATGGTGAGCCATGCCCACGGTATTACTGTCTGTGAGGATCCAGGCTCCTCTCAGATCACAGCAGCCCTTTTCTGCCTCCAGCTCTCCTTTGCTGGTTCTCTCCCCCATGTGCTCTCTCACCTCCACCCTCTTTCTCTGCAGCTTTTGTGCTCTGTCAAGCCGTATTGATTCTGTTTGCTGATATATCAGTGTTAGATGGCTGTAAAATCTGACAGTTAGCTTCATTTTTCTCTCTCTTTCCCCCCTTCCTCCCACCTCCGTCTAGACAACAGAGAATTGCTTGGGGAGCTGGATGGGATCGATGTGCTGCTTCAGCAGTTATCTGTGAGTAATTCCCACGTGCCCTTTCTGCCGTAGGGAGACTGGTGGGCTGGCTGGGAGGGGAGGAAGGGATCTGGGATGCAGGGATGTCCTAGCAGTGCTTCATATTTAGTGTGGCACAGTCCCTGAATACCTTCCACACAGTGTATCATCCACGGTCAGTGAGGTTAATCCCTGCTTTAAAGATGTTAACGCTGAGGTACACAGAAGTTAAATTTTTATGTTACAATTTCATGGCAAGTTGCAGAGTAGACAGGGTTGAAATTTGTCCATCTTCAGCATTCTCCACTCCAGGCTCAGGGCTGCACTGTGCCCACGGTTGAGGGAGCTGAAGGTAATGTGTTGATAGCTCACCTGTATTTCTTCAGGTAGTGCTGCCTGCACTCTCAGGTATGAATTGTGCCCAGGAGTCCTCTGGTAACAAGCTTATCCACACACTTAGGTGTGAATTTGCCCTTTCCCTTGGAGGCCCCATGTATTGTCCTTTAAATACTGCACTAGACAACTGCACATCTGTGGGTGCACACTCAGGGCAGCAAAAGGCAGCAGAGTTGCAGGCAGGATGCAGCAGTGACCTGTGTGACCGCTGGCTCACACCTGCCAGGTGCTGGAGGTTTGTGGTGCAAACTCTGTGTTCTGCACCAGCCCAGCCCAACATTTGGGTGTAATTTTGCTTGCTTTGTCATGCAGGTGTTTAAACGACACAACCCAAGTACAGCAGAGGAACAGGAAATGATGGAGAACCTGTTTGACTCCCTTTGCTCCTGCCTAATGCTCAGCTCCAACCGCGATCGCTTCCTGAAGGGTGAGGGGCTGCAGCTGATGAATCTGATGCTCAGGTACCCCCCATTAATGTTGTGATTTCCTTCCTGCTTTTGAGGTACCAACACATGCCCTGGCTAGATATTTGTGTTTTTCCATTTGTAAAATTTCTGTGATAGGATATTTGTCTGTCTTCTCTTTTTTTTCCCAGCAGGTAAGTTGGACCTTCTCAGACATGGAGTCTCCACTTTTTGTCTTTACCTTTTTTTCCTAAGAGCTAGTGTTGCCACAGTGGCTGCTGGAAAGTAGCAGTGCAGATCTTTCATCTGGATGTTTACCGCAGACAATGCTGTAGATCAGGTCATCAGTCCTCTAAGGATTTATAAGACCCATATGAGAGAAAGAGAGAACCTTTGGATGTCTCTAGGGAAAACATTTTTCCTTTTGTTCCCCAGTTGAGGCTCCACTGCCTTGTGTAGCCTCTGAGCTGCTGAATTTTTGTGGATGCTGATACAAGAATTGCTTTAGTGAATGGGTCATAAATTGGCATTTCTCACCCTGAACCTCTGTGGCTTCTTTGCTCTCTTCTTCACTTGCTGGCCTGGCACCGAGGTGTGTCTACTGGGCTGTCTGGCTCCCTGGACCTGTGGGAGGGCACAGCAGGCTCTGTCTGGCTGTCCCTGGAGTGCCAGGCTGCGTGCTGGCAGGTTAGCAAACACCAGCCAGGAATGCTGAGTTCCTGCAGCGCAGGGCTGGGAAATGTGTGGCAGCAGGGAACTAAATAAATAACCTACCATGGATTATTCAAATAGGAACACTGGGTTTTCTTGAGGCTAATTAAGGAAAAGCTCCAAAACCAGGAACGGGAGGGAGGCCTCCCTCTGCCTGGAGTCCTAAGCTGCTAAGCCAGCCTTGCTGAACTAATTACTTGGAGTTGTTGTGCCATGTGGGTGGGTCTCAGTGTTTGGCTTTTTAATAGCTTTTTCCTCATTTTTGGACTCTACTGTTTACCACTCTCTGCACCAGGATCTCAGCTGGAAAATTCCTCCCTGGCTGCATTTTGTCCCCTGCAGTAGTTACAACGGGGTTGAGAGGGGCAGAACTTGACTGATCTGCCAGCAGCAGCTCCATCTGATGGATGGAGTTTCCAAGACCTCAAGATGTGGATGTTTAGAACCCGAGCCCATTCTAAGCTTGAATGGGATTGGTAAATTGACAGCAGAGAAAAAATATTTCACAGAATATATTCTAGAATCTTCTGCCACTACAGTCCACAGGCGTGGACTGTACTGACAGCTGATTATTTTATTTTTGTAAAACTCTTCTAGTGTAACTCCTGTGTTTAGGAGCTCTCACAAGTGCTCATTTTTTCTTGGACAGGGTGGCTTAGATGATGTTGTAAATAGGGAGTGAACATGAGTAGTTGTGATCTGGAGGTGCACCAGGAGTGTTAAACGTGTATCTTCTTGATGCCATCATGATAAACAGCAGAGAACAGACGTGCCATTCAGCTGTGATTGACCACTTCGCCCACAAACAAGGCAGAGTATTTGTCTCTCCTGTCAGTGTCCTCTGAAGGCCAGGGGCAGAGATCTGTTATGTTTTGGTTTTACTCTGGAGGTGGTTAATCATTGTACCACAGTCTGTGCAGATGAAAGGACAAACAGGCAAAGTTGAAAGTGTATTGACATGATGTGAGATAGATAAGCTGTGTGAGAATAAAGATATCAGGCTTGAATCTCCATTACTGTCGTAGGGAACACAGCATTCTGTGTCTGGTGCTGCCCGATCCGTCCAGCCAAGTGGTTCCATTATTGATGGTCGTGCACACCCAGGTGCAGCAGCTTTTGGATGAGTATTTAACGTGCTCCTGATATTCATACAGATAATCCTGAGAACAGAGTGCTTTCTGTGGTGCTGAGCCTTGAAATATGTGACCAAGAGTGAAAGCTGGTGTTGTATCATGTGAACTTCTCTTAGTTCCTGGAGACACAGTGGTAACACCTGAAAATGAGCCCAGTGGGGCTGATGTGTCCATGGCCAGCCAAGGTCCTGCGCTCGTGCTGTGGTCTGGGACTTACAGTTGGCCCTGGGGAGGAATGGGGCTTCACCAAGCAGGAGGTGAGCAGAGGATCTGGGAGAAGAGCAGGGTGAGAGGGACAGAGCCAGTGACAGCAGAACTGCAATAGGAAGTTTGAAAGTAGGATGAGAGCACAGGTGGATATAATTATTTAATTTGCATCTCTACACCAATGGAGGCTCATTTATTTTGTGTAGCATCTTTATAAAAAATAAGATTGTTTATCAAGGTGGTAGCCACCACTGGAAAAGGGAGAAGTGTCCCGTAGAATTAAATTAAATTTTCTTTTTAGCTCAGGAAGCACTTTTTAGTGCTCAGGCCCTTGGCCTTGCCTTGGTGACCTAACTGCATTGTACCTTACAAAGCCAAGAGAGAGGAAAACATGCTTGTCCTGTCAGCTCCTGACAGGCAGCTTATTGCTTTGGCTGTAGAATTGTGTCAGGCTGGAGGAGATGCAGCCGAGCCACTCCCAGGGGGATGTGTCAGATTCTCTGTTGCACAGGGACAATGACGTGTGGCTTTCCCAGCTCTTAACTGAGGAGCATGTGTATGCACAGGGACAAATGCAGCCCAGGGAGCTCACAGGGACCTGCTCCAGTTGGACCACACGATGTTCTGTCCTGCAGCTATTCCAGAACTTTCCTTGACCCTCAGTAAAGCTCCTGTTTGGCAAAACAAGGTAAAAACAGTCAAGTCCACACAGCTCTCCAAAGCTTGGCTGTAGCTATTTTAGGGTGTATTTTTTTCTGATTATTGAAATCTTTTTATGTTTTCTTGTCCTGCTGTTCCTAATGACCCCATGGAAACTTAGGCTGTCTCTTTACTAAATCTTCTGGGTAATTAAACGGAACCAATTTATGCAGCACTTTCCCAGGAAATGCAGTATTCTGGTCTAGCTAGTACTTCTGTAGAGTTGAAAGGCTGTGTTCTGCTAATGTGAAACGTCCAAATAATGTCAGCACCTCTTCTTTTAGAAATAATAGATGTGCCAAAAGAATTCTCTCAGATGTGAAGGTGTTAAAAGGAGGAAAACAATGGTTAGTGAATAAAGTTGTAATTCAGAGTTCCTGAGGTCCCTCCCCATTTGGTGATCCTCTCAAATGCTTGTCTGTGAATTGGTGTTTAGCTAAAAGTTCCCTCAATAAGCAGTGATGAGACTAAGATAAACTGCTTGCCCTCCAGCAGAATAAATATTTCAAATAAAATCAACTCCAGACTGTCCAGTCAAGCAGCTATTGATCTCTAAAAGCCTGAACTTAAACCCAATGAATATTCCGGAGCGCAGCCCTGCACAGCCTTCCTAAATGCTGATCAATATGCAATTACTTCCCCTGAAAACATTTCTGGTGTCATCTGGCCTAAGGAGCACTTTATTTTTAGCTCTCAGTAGCGGGCAGGTGGGGCTGTTGAACCACCCCCTGATCCTTCTCCTGTGGAGGGAGCTCAGCCCCCAGGTCACACCCTTTGGAAGTGCCGGGAGCTGCACTGGGAAGGTGACTTCGTTTTAAAGGGGTGTTCCTAAATGAACATATGTGGTTTTTAGTTTGCGTGTTGTGAGGGGTTCATGAAGTTTGGTCTCTGCAGTGAAGTTGTTTTGCACAGCTCTCTGGAGGCTTCCAGGAGCCCCTGCTGGGGGACACAAGGTCTGGGCGGGCAGAATGGAGAAGATTGGCATGTCCTGGGAGTGGAAAGTGGTGGGGCTTGTGACCAGCCTTCCCTGGGGGGGAATGTCCTCCTGGGCTGGCCTTTGGAGACACTGGTGGCTCTTGTTCTCCAGCTCGTGTTAGCTCCTGCTGATGTTCTGGGGGTTTTGTGGGCTGTATTAGTGATCAGTTTTTCAGTTCCCATTGCACAGGATCCTTTAGAGTTTCCTCTGGATTAGTTACAAATTCCTGTGTTTTGGTTTGGGAGGTACAGGGCAGCTGGAGATAATTTTCAGCCCACCGCTGTGTTATTGGTGTGAATTGCCATGATTAACATTGTGAAATGGCATTAAAACAGAACAGCCCCAGAGTCTGTCTGCGTCCTTCCACACCGGGATTTTCATTATAGCTGACCAAGCTGTGCTCACTAAACTTAGTCCTTTATTGAATCCAACTATTGCTAGATCTAAATCCTGATTTTTATGGGGTGACAGTTTTTGCTTTGTGCACCCAGCCCAGCCTTCCTTGCTGTTTTGTACCCGTGTTTGTAAGAAAGTGAAGAAATAGCTTCTTCAGTAGCTAAGAAATAAAATAAAATCATAACAGTAAAATACATAAAATGGAATAAAAATTAAATAGAAAGTAAAAATAAATAAAAGACCTTAAAAAAGGAATAACCAAGACTGTATTCTCAGCCACAGTTTTGAAAAGAGTGTTGATGTAATGTTTTGGCATCTAGAAGAAATGCCTTCCTTTGAGCTTGTGCTGACTCTTCATCCGTTGCTTGTTGTTCCTTCATCACTTTGAAGTAGCATGCTCCCAAACTCCAAGTCCCTGTACAGTTTAACTTGCCCCTTTCTCTTCGCAGAGAGAAGAAGATTTCCCGCAGCAGCGCCCTGAAGGTGCTGGACCACGCCATGATTGGACCAGAGGGCACAGACAACTGCCACAAGTTCGTGGACATCCTGGGGCTACGAACCATCTTCCCTCTGTTCATGAAATCACCCAAGAAAATAAAGAAAGTTGGAACTACTGAAAAAGAGCACGAAGGTAGGTGTGCTTCCAGATCCTTCTTATTGCCATGGGGGAGGTGAATGGAGAGCCAGGATCTGGAAAGGACCTGCTGTGAGGAGGGAGAGGTGCAGCCCCTCCTGCAGCTTTTTGGATCTGGACAGGGATCTTGCTGCTCCCTGTCACAGCTGACTGTTGAGGGCACACTTGTCCTGCTTGTTTTGGTATCAGAAGTTCCTGGTGATTCCATTTTGTGTGCTGTTAATAAGTTATTTTACTCCTGTAGAGTCTGTTGTTTGAAGCTCTCGCTCTGATGCAAAACTCTTTTGAAAAGAGTAATGAGGCAACTACAAATGTCACCTCAAAAGCAGTGTTTTCATGGCTCTGAGCACTGAAGTGTGACTGGATGAAGATCAGGCATTGCAGAAATAAACTGCTTTGCTTTTGAAGTTGCTTTTTTTTTCAATTTTATTTTTTTTCCTCTCCTCCCTGGAAAACTCTGTCCTAACAGAGATCTGCTGTAGGGTATTACTGCTGTTACTGTGGGATTTCTATGCTGAACTGAGTCTGGGGTCAGTCCTGCTCCTGGTAGCATTGCCTTTCCCATTTCATTGTTCATTGAGTACGTCTTGAAAGCGACTTTAAATGCTACCAGTGATGCTTGAGGTTTTATGCCATTTTGTTGCTCAGCTCAGTTCTATACTGGGTGAATATTGTCAAATAGTAAAGAGGTGTGGGTGGGTCTCAGGCTTGCCTGGCATCCACCCTGAACTCCCACAGCAAACCAAGGGACAATGGAAGGAAACTTCAACAAAAAAGGAGCTCCAGATCCCCTGTTCTGCTGGCTCAGGTGGGACTCAGGTGTTCTCCCAGGCTGAGGAGGGAGGTGCTGGGGACCAAGACACAGAGGATNGTGCTGCCCTGCAGAGCTCTCTGGGCTCTGGCTGAGGCATCTGCTGGGACTGAGCAGCCCCTTTCCCTGGCAGAACTGCCGAGCCATGGGCATCTCCCTGGGCATCTGCTGGTCCTCCCTCCTGAGGACGAGGAATGGGCAGTGCTGTGGGCTGTGCACATGCTGCTTTCCTGGTAGAGGTGAAGAGCAGGGGCTCATCTGTCGCCCAGTGCCAGCCCTGGAGCAATTCACACCCCTGCTGCCAGTTCTGGCTGCTTTATCTGCCTTGTGTTGCTTGTCTTGGGTAGATAATGGTGAGGAGGAAGTACTGTTTTGTGGTCTGGAGTTTATGTAATGGAATCGCAGAGATAAGTTTATAGGTTATGTAATAAAATTGCAGGTTTATGTAATAAAATACGCAGTTGCACTTAGATGGATTTAGGGGGTATTTTGAAATTTTCATTTGCAGTATGAAAGTGAGATTGTTTAATTCCTCTTACTGAAGGAACGCTACAGCTAAAATAGAAGGTTCTGAGTAGAGAGATCTGGGCATGTGGCTCATGGCATTGACTTAATTTTTCAGTTTGGGAAAGTGAGCTAATCTCTGTCTCATCTGCTTCTTCTGGAGACTGCGGAGGATACCTGTGTGCAGTCCTGGCCACTGTGAGGATTACTCTGGAAAGCCCTGGCAGGGTCTGTTCCTCACTATTTCTGTGATAGGGTGAAAAGTCAATCTGCCCTCAAGAAAATGGAGTGATCTGTGCAAATTGGGCTTGGTATCACACCTCTGTCTCATTAACATGCAGAAGAAAGGGAGAGCATTAAGATCAGTTCAGAAATCAGTTTTATTAAAATAAACTCTCCCTAAAAGGCTGTGGTAGTAAGTCTAATTTTCTTTGTTTTGCATCGCTGGGCAGGTGAGTTACTGAATTTCTAACGATGGGAGTTAATAGAGATGTTTAACAGCATTCCCTGGAGCCTGTCACGCCCGTTTTCCTGACACGGGTGTCAGCAGCACAGTGTATATGCTTTTACTTTGTGTTTGCTCCAACCATGCAGTAATTGCTGCTCGGGAGGAGCACAGTACAGTCTTCTGGGCTTTAAAGTCTCTGGCTTTTAAGGAAATGGTGCAGGTCTGGCATGTTGGAGCCAGTGCCCTGTGTGCTGTGCTGGTCCTGGGAACAAGCTGCTTTGTCCTTATCTCTTTGTTTAGTGATCAAAAAGAACGTCCATGTTCAGTCTGCTCTTGCCATCTTTTATGAGAAAAACTTTATCCCGTGTTCAATCTGTTAAAAAAAAAAGAAAATTAATTAGAATGATCTTCTGTTAGGAGAACATTCCTGTGGATGCCTTGGAAGGATTCACTGGTATGGCTTTGCAGCAGTGGCATCAGTGTTTATTAAAAGCAGCTCTGAGGAGCTGAGCTCTCCTTGCCTTTGCTGTGTTGCCACTGGGACGGTGTCGGGATGGACACCTCAGGCTGTGCTGTGAAACACAAAATCCTCAGTGGGCTCTGTGCCCAGGGGCCAAATTACAGCTGCTTAAGGGTCAGCCCTGCTAAAATGCTCCAGCTTTTAGCAAACCCTGCCAGAGTTTGTCGCTGCCTGTCCCACCATCCCTTTGTCTGCAGTGGCCAAGATGCCACCAGGTTTGGGGGTATTGGCACCTGCTGTGGCTCCACAGAGCATCCAGAGTTCCATCTCTAAAGCTCCAAATCTTCTGTATGTATCTGATGTTTGTAGGAAAATATCCCCTTGTATTTATTTTGTAGCAGTGTTGCTATTTACATAAGAGATAGTCTATAAAACCATGTTTGTTTTATTGTCTCTAAGGCAGTGTTCTGAATGTGACAAAACAATAAATATCCTAGCGAAAAAAAATCTCAATGTGACTTGCTGAGCTTTTATTTATTATAGAAATTTATAATCCAAATTAAATTTGATAAAAGTAACTTCTCTGTAATGTATTTCTTCCTTTTTAAACGCTAGCATAAAGGTGTCAGTGCTGGTTAGCTACATTTTAAACACTGTCATTGGTTAAAAATTATTTTACTCCAGGGAGCCTGTGAACAATTTAAATCCAAGCTGCATGTATTTGTGCTTTATGTACACTATGTAATTAGGAAAAAAAGAAAGGGAAACTTTCTTAACCATCTTTATGGATGATCTGAGCCTGCAGATTGGGCCTGTGGTGTCTAAGTGAGTACACATTATCTACACTTGAATTTTGCCTGCATTTGTACAGATCATTATATTACGATATTAGGTTTGGGAGAAAAATCTCATTTGAAGCAATTTCCCTTTTTCTGAGGCAGTGAAGCAACTCAAAACAGAAATATTTTGCAGTTGAAGGCAGAAATGGCTTAGAGTTTTCCTGTGTCTGTGTGGTCACAGTACTCACGTAAGTGCCCAGCCAGGTTGGCCAACCACAGAGAGAACCAGCCAGGTGGTATGGGAGGTGCTGTGTCGTGGATATGTGTGTGAGTGGGGTCCCCTTAATGTGGGTGGGAATCTGGCTCTGGGTGGTTCTTGGCATAAATAAAGGGTAAGATTTTAAATAATACTTTTGTGTTGTGAATGTTGAAAAGCTGGGGATGTTCAACGAGGGTCTCTGTTCCCCAAACCCTCCTGTTGCAGAGCTGAGGATCAGTGTGTCGTCCCTGTCCACGAGGGTGCAGCATCTCTGGCACACAGTCGAGTTACAGCATTGGAAGCTGACTTGAAATTCTTGAACAGTCTCAGTGAGCTAAAAATGGAGAAAACACAAATTCCTCCTGAATTAGAGAGTCTGTAGTGAAGCAATCATAGCTGGCTCGACAGGCTGTATATCCTCTTTCTCTTTCTCGGGATGGTTATTTGCAGCCGAGTTTTGCTCACTTGGAGAGTCTAATGAACTATAAAAGGATGTTTGTCCAATTCATCTTCATTTAAATGCCTTCTCTTGTCTTAGATGTCAGTTTTACTTAGGAATGCTTAATTTGATAACCCGAGAATTAGTTCAGCCAATTTCCAAAGGAGAATTCCTATTCTGGGGTGTTTTGCCTGTTCACCCTCTATCAATAACAAAGCCTCTTTTGGAGATCCTCAGCTATACCCTTCCTTTAAAAACAACAACAAAACCTGTTTCTTTCCTCTTACTCCTTTGTGACATGCAGGAGAGGCAGTAGAGCCCTTGGAATGAATCTCTGCTGCAAAGCCACGTTTTCTGGGCATGAGGAAGTGAAAAGGCAACAGCAGAAACATGGCACAATAAAGAGAGTTATCAGTATTAACTGAGCACCTTCTGACAACCAGCAGAAAGTGTTTTTCATTTGGTGGTCTTCAGGAGGGAGCACCTGGGGAAGGCATCAGTCTGTTTAAACAGAACTTTATTATACCAATTTGTTATTTCACCATCACCCTCTGACTGGAACCTGAGATTTGAGTGAGCCATGATGCCGAGAACAGAGTTAAATTTATCTCAATTAGAGTGAGCGTGCTCTGCTGCAAGAACATCACAAAAATAAACTTTCTCAGTCAATAGAAAGAATTTTGTTTTATGTTCAGTGTGATGGCTGGATCCAGCTCTCTTTTCAACCCTTCCAGGCCCCACCACACACATCAGCAAAATCGGTGTTTCTTGCTTTCGTCAGTGTTTTAAGATAAGATTTTTCTTGGCAAAATATGGTCATACTTGGGTGAGTACTCTTTTAAAATGCAGATTTTTAACGCATGTGAAAACACGTGAGCACCATCAGATCCTACACCATTGGAATAGCTTGTCCCTGGTTTCACCTGTAATCCTGCCATGAACTGAGCCAGAGGCTTCATCCAGGTTTCCCAGCAAACAGCCAGGAAGCCACAGAGTGGTGTGCATAGAAGGGGTAGGAGTATCTCAAAGAGCTGGCTTGCTTTTTTCTAGTATTTTTTCTAGCGTTTGCCTTCTCCTGATTAGAAACTACAGTTTATCTTAAGTGTTCTTTACAAGACAGAAGGCTCTTAAATGTACTGGGTTCACCAGATCATCTTGCTTGGCCTCCAAAGGGCTGCTGTCCCCGACATCCAGAGCTGCCTACCCTCCCCTTCCTGCAGGATGATGCTTGCCTCTTCTTCCTCACTGTTGAGCTTCCTCCCCTGCCAGGCAGATGTCCATTATAATGAGATGTAAAAAGGAAAGGGGGGGGGTGGATAATAAAGGCAGAGGAGTGTAATGTTACAGCTTGATTTGGTTTGACCTCCTGCTGTTGCAGCTGCCGGTGCCAGCCATGGAATAGATTAATCTGTATTCCAACACGCCAAGCTGAAGTCAAGATCGATCTAATTAGGGTGTTTTAAACACTGCCTGCATGCTGAAGCCTCCGTGCCTGTCTGGACAGGGAAAGGCTCCCGAGGGCTCGAGGTGATCCTGAGCTAAGCAGGACCCTGGTGCAGCCTGGGAGCACATGTGAGGTGACCTCCTAGAGCCAGGAATGTGCTGGGAATGGTGCCCTGCAGTGTTGTGGTCATGGGGAGTGGAAGGTGAACTGGCCATGGGGCAGCAGCAGTGCTATCTGTCTTCCTATATCCATGAATTTATGGGATTTGGGGGTGTTTGTATGAAAACCTTGTGCCTGATGCACACTAGTTGCTAAGTGGTACCTGTTATTTCTCTGGAGGCACCTTTGTGGTGCTGAGCGTGGCTCAGTTTGGTGTTTGCTTCTCAAAGGAATCACATTCAGTCACTCTTTGAAATGGGGCCTGGCAGCATCTTCTGCCTCTGGGCTTGTCTGTGGCATTCCTGGATGCGGTTTTTGTGCAGGTGATGTGGACTTCGGCTGAGCATTATGTGCTTGTGAAGTTCCCCGAATATTCTGTGGCAGGCAGGCTGCCTGAGGCTTTGCCCCAGGGCGATGCTCAGCTGGTGGCCCCTGTCTGCACTGAGATCAAAGCAGGGCAGCTGCAGGTTCTTCATTCTGGGGACTCAACAGCACCAGCTACTCATCATTTCCCAAAGGAGTTCTGGCCCTGAGCAAATATTGTGATTACAGCTTTTAAAATGTTGTACATGTGAGATGGAGATGGGGGCAGTCCGTGGGAAAATGGCCATCCATCCACAGCAACCTGTGCCCCCAGATTAGTGCCTCTGCTTCTGATGGCTTGTGCAAACACTTTAATCCATTAAATCATGGATTCAGCCGCTCATCCCATGATGGTTCACCCTCATTTTGCCTGTTATCATTATGGCATAACCTTGATTTTGAGGAGTCAGCATGAAACATGCTACTACCTTTTTTTTTCTTTTTTTTTTTTTCAGGAAGCTGATCCAAAACAAGGTTTACATTGTTTTCTGTAAATATTTCTTTGAACGTTTTGACCAGGCAACTAAATATTTCCTGTATTTTCTGCAGTGATATGTTGAAAGTCTAACCTCGTCCTCTAAACCTCTGTGTCAGCTCCTTTAGACTTGTCAGTAGTTCTAAAGATTTTATTGATAAAATGGATAAATATCTGCATATGACCACCAAAGCAAAAATGATGGCTTAAGTACATTTCCTAGTAAGGGAATATTGGAAGAAAAGCAATGAAGATAGATCATTGGTGAGAATATTGCTACTGAAATGCTGTGTCAACAGCTCCAAAAAAGGAAGGTTGAGGGGAAAAAATAGTGTGAAATACAGAATGCTGTCTTCTTCCTAAACCAGCAGAGCATATGTTGGGATATATGAGGGAGGGGAAAAAAAAATCTTCATTTTGTTACATTTCTTTCACCTTAAGAAAATAGGATCTTGGAGGCTTTTACAACACTTTTTAATGTTGACACTTAATTTGGTGTTGCTTTTTTGTGGAATAACAGTTTCTGTGCAGCCAGAGCGTGCACTGACACCCCTGGAGCCATCCTTCACCCCCGTTAGCCTGTCGGAATGACGGAGCAGCCACACCGTGCGGCCACCCGATAAACCTGTTATCTGCCTGCTCCTCCTGCCGGCAGCGCTCCCAATCTCCTTGGAACATGAAAAATTGACACCACCTCAGGCAGAAATCTGTTTCCAAGAGGAAGCTCCATTTATAAGTAGCTAATGAAATGGGGGGTGTGCGTGAGCCTGTGCAGCCGCTCGTCTCGCTGCCCTTGTGCAGGATGCAGACAATCCGTGCAGCAGGGAGCACAGACACTCTGGCCAGGCAGCCTTGGGTGCCTTTGCCTTCCGGGGTCCAGGCAGTGGGAGAAGGAGCTCCTGGAAAACACGGTGGTGTCACTTGTTCTTCGCACACAAGGCTGCTCGTGGCTCCAGGTTGGGCAGCACCAGGGAGGTGAATGTTAAAATGATGATGGCAGTGAGATGGTGATCCCTCTCCTCTGCACACTGTGTTTCCCTCTCTGAAAATAACAAATCTTGAGGCTCCTTCTGTCCCCACCGCTGTGCGTGAGGAAGTGTTTAAGGCCATTAATTTTCATCAGCCTTAATCAGCAAGATTACAGTGAGGACATCTTAGAGAAGCTGGGGTTTCTAAGCCACCAGGTCTGTGTTTAATGCAGACCCGCAGGTGGGAAGTACTATTGAGTGGTTTGGAAAGGGAGAGGAACTCAAGCTTTACAGGCTGTGCTTGAGCTGGAGGCACATGGCTCAGTCAGAGAGATGCTGTGGTTGGATGTTGACACAAGTGTCTCCTGTGCACTTGCAGCCCTGACTTTTTACTTGGCTCCAGAGTTTCTGCTGTAAAATATAAACCCCAAGTGCCGTTGAGAAGACTGTAAACATGTTTGTTTGGTAGTTTCTGGTTTCTTATGGCCCATTTATATTCATTGATGGGATTTTCTGTATATGAAAATGGTTGGTTTGAGGATTTTTCCTTTAGCTTGCACCAAATCTGTCTCTGTGGGAGCTGCATGTTGGCACAGATATTCCTGTCCTCAGATCTCCTGTTTCAGGTGACCTGGGAGTCGTTTGGGTGACAGTGCTTCATCCAGGGCTCTGTTAGGTCTGAAGGAAGAGGCAGCATGTGGTGCCTTTGGGCTGTGATGGAGGTTCCCAAGGTGTGTGTGCTGCTGGGCAGGCACGTGGCCTGGGGAGGAAACCTGAGTGGAACGTGTGATCTATATAAGGTGCTTTTTCAGGTCCCTGAGAAAGAGAAGGAAGAAACCTCACTGGGTGAGGGATGAGGTAGGCGAGGAGCTATCTGTGCTCCCTGCAAACACAGCTTATGGCTCTCAACAGTGCTCTGTCTCCTCTCACTGTAATGGGAAGGAACCGGGGTTCCACTTTATCAACGGTTACATGGTGGAGTGCTACCAGTAAATTAAATGGCATGTTACAGAGGAAAATAAGCTCCTGTTCCTGATCTCAGCACGCAATTTTCATTTTGTATCTCTAGAACATGTCTGTTCTATCCTGGCCTCCCTTCTGCGAAACCTGAGAGGGCAGCAGAGGACACGATTACTGAATAAATTCACAGAGAATGACAGTGAGAAGGTGAGTGCTGAATATGTCTCTGGGCTGCAAGACTTGTTCAGGGCAGGGTGCCTGTGTGCATTCACTAAGTTACGAAAAGCCATCATCCTTACCTGCCTGCAGAGACTTCTGCTGTCTCTGGCCATCATTCTCTCATTCACGTTGTATCTACAAACTGCAAAACTGGACATTCAGTGCTTGTCCTCCACCTCTGCTCTTGTTTTCTGGTGCTCTTGCATATAGCAGTTGTGATTCTGTCCTGGGTTTTGTGTCTGCTGAAGCCTGACCAGAGAATGCAATATGTGGTATTACATTGTGCTGGCTCTGAGACCAGGACAGCATGGAAAGGTGCCAGAGTGTCTGGTGAAGCTGTTTTGCAGAGAGTTTAGGAACTGCTGTGATGCACATTTAACATTCCCCACTCCTCTCCTAGAATGTCTCACTTTAGTGGTGTTTGCTCTTGGAAATTCTTTCAAAAATATTTACATGGTGGTGAATAGATCATAGTATTGCAGAAAAGAAATGGCTTTTGCAAACCAGGAATCCCAAGGGATTTGTAAATTCTGCCATTGGGAAAACATTGGTTCCCTAATATTCCTCATTAGTATGTTTTAAAAGTGTTTTTCATAACCAGTTCTACCAATTGCAGAAAATTACTGGATGGGATTTCAGTTTCCCTAGCACAGTTCAGAGGAGAGCTGGAACACTCAGCACAGATAAGAGAGGTCCTCTCAGGAAACCAGGAGCCTGGAGAGACGTAGCACAGAGAGAGTGAGCTGGGGACACGTGTCTGCTGCTGTTTATCTGGTGCTGACGGGACCGTGTTCCCATATGGGGTTACATCCAAATACCTGCAGCCTCAGCCTGCTCATCCGATCAGCACTTGTATCCTCCTTCTGTAGCATGTTCCTTCCTGGGAGGGACAGAGTTGCTTGTTGCTTTGTGAAGGCTGAGGCTGGAAGGAAAACAAAATCACATGAAGGATTAAAGATGATTGCATTGTTCTTCTTTCTTGCTTATGCATCTCTCTTCTGCCCTTGCAGGTTGATAGGCTGATGGAACTGTATTTTAAGTACCTGGATGCAATGCAGGCAGCTGATAAGAAGATTGATGGAGAGAAACATGTATGTATTGCCTAAGTTTCATCAGTTCATGTCTGTAACACCTCATGTTGTCTGCACAGGACTCCTGGCTCAGCCAGGTCACTTTTCTCAGCCATGCTCTCATTGCTGTGCTGTTACCTCTCAGTTCCTGTTGCCTTGCTCTCCAACTCCCAGGTAGTCTCAGGTAAAATGGGCTGAGAACTTCTCTGCAGTGAGTGCTTCTGGCTGCCTCTTAGATGGAATTTTACTAGAAGGGCCCAAGTCTGTGGTTCAGTTTGCTTTCCTCTTACCTGGCTGCAGTCCTGCTTGGTTTGGCAGATGGAGAGCAGGTGAAATGCAGAGACAATTACATGATAATGTCCTACCCTGGACTGTAGAGTTGTGGTGAGCAGAGAGAAAGCGTCTGATGAGTTAGCTGAGGGGCAGCCAAGGCCCGTGTGCTCTCTGCACACCAGCAGTGAGTGTTTGACTGACACGAGCCTCGGTGCCGCACAGCACTTTCTTGGAACTGAAGCTGGAGCAGACCTTTTGAAAGAGAATGAGCTGCTGGAGTCAGGAAGCAGCTTGCAGAGCTGTTAGCGAGCTTGGCCAGCTTCCCACAAGATTATCTGTATCAGCAGTGAGGAGGGTGTGAGATTGATTAGTGCTGACGGAGAGCAATGGCTGCAGCTGCCGTCCCGCGCGCTCTGCGTGCCATGGGCAGCAGCCCCCCACCATGCCCCGACAAACAGCTGCCTGCCCACTGCCAAGGCTGCTTCTCTGGGCACTGCCAAGCATTCCGAGGGCATCGGAGCGCTGCTGCTGCTCCAAGAGACACGGGAGCGAGTGATGAATGGAGCTGCTTTTGCTGCCAGCGCTCAGGCTCCATATGGGCCACGGCAGCATCACCAGTGAGCTGTGGCCTGGAGAAAAGCAGCATTTACCCTTCCCTGCACTCCCTCCATCCTCCTCAGAACAGGGCAAGACATTATTTATCCTTTGTATTTCAGTGTTGGTGTGGGGGTTATAGCACTAAAAGACCAAAATGGATTTTTCTGGGTGAAGCTTCGTGGTGCATCGGAGCTGCTGTACAGAGCCCTAAAATGCCCAATGCAGAGTGAGGGTTCGTGCCCTTTATCCAGGAACGCCCTGGAGCAGCCTGCAAACATTAACATCTGTAGCAAACAACCAGCACAAAGCAGGGGTGGAGGTAATTTGAGTGTGAAGAAGCTTGTGTGGAAGTTCTCTGATTAACAATATTAACCCATTTGCATCTCCTAATGCACAAGAGAAGAGAAACTAAGGAACCTCAGGTTCTCCTTCAGTATTCTGAGTGGATCTCAATTCTTCGCTTCCTATTACAACTGATAATAGGATTTGGCAGCGTCATCTCATGAGTGCCATATATTGGGCACAACATGTATGAAATACGATGCTGAGGTCCATTCCTAGCTTGGAACGCTCTTGGAATTATCATTTGCTTTATTTTGTAGCATTTTCAGATGGTCAGCAGGATGTGGTCTCCTGAGACCTGAAGTGGCTCAAGTGTTTTACCCACACAGAAATAGGCAAAAGCCATCATTCTGTCTGTCACATCATGGCAATGTCTGGCTGTGACAGGATTTATGGAGCACTTTATTGTTCCTGGTTGTGGCACATGAATCACTGAGGTGGAGGGTATGAATGCTGTAGAAACTGTGCTCTGTTACTTGAGGGCTTCTTACCTTCTCCTTGAAGTAGAGGATGTAATACCCCAAAAACCTGATAGACAGATCCTCACCTTGCTCCCTGTCCCATAGAAAAGTGATACCTGGTGAGGTTTTACAGATTCAGTCTGTACTGTTGAGAGTGAGATCTGAGTCTGATGGACGGACCATCCTGGTGTAAGTCCTGCATTACAAGGAGTGAAAAGCTGATTACACAAGGAGTGACTGAGTGCTTTATCTTTAGTAGTGCAGCTGGCATAAGAAGCTCCTGCTCTTGCAGTTCTTCTCCTTTTTATTTCTTTTAGCTTGGCTTATTTTAGTGATCTGTTTTATAGCCTTGTTTTTCAGCCCACAGCAGTGATGGTGGGGAAATAGTTGAGGGTGGAAGGGAGGGGAGGAATTTCTGAAGCCAGCTGTTTTGAGGAGGAATGCTTGAAATCAAACTGCAGCCTTAATCTGGACAGTGTAACAGGATGAGGTCACTGAGCCCCTTCTCAGTGTTACCCCCTTGTTTGCTTTGGTGGAATCTGTTCAGAAAGGATCAGAGGTGATAACTTGGTCATTATCCTAATTTCCCTGTGAAACCCAGTAGCTAAGTCCGTGAGAGCATTGTCTTCAACACCTGATGCCTGTGTTAGTGCTTTTCTCAGAGTTTTTAGTTAATGAAAATACCTTGTTCTCCTTTCAAATTCTTTAATTATTTCTGTAGGAAGTGGTGCAAAATCCTGTGGCTTTTACCTCCCTCTAAAACGAGGTGTAATTATGTGTGGCAGCAATAGCCTTGGTGATCTCTAAAGATGGTAGGAAATGACAAGAGATGGTTTAATATTTTTAGAGTTCCACAGAAAATTATGCTCGGCAGGTTTATTCGATAAAATATTCTCACCAGACACTTTGCGCTATAATGACTTACAAATTACATGCTAATTGTGCTACAGTTCAACCACTCCATCCTTGAAAGGGAGAGGTGGAACTCCTAGGATGAGAGTGGTGTCCACAGGTGGGGATAACAGGGAGGGATTTGCATCAGCCTGCCCTTTCAATTTGGTGTAGAAAAGACTGAATTGCCTGGAGCTGTGCCAAGGGCAGGATGGGGCATCCCGGCAGGGGCTGAGTGTGCAAGGGAGAGGAACATCTCTTGGTGTTCTGGAGCACAGCTGCATTTGCACTGTCAGTGCTCCAAACTTTCCCAGCACGTGGCCAGCGAACCCAGGTAAGCCTTGAATGTTCTTGCAGAGGTTGATGGGTGTTCTTAACTGACTGCCCTGACCTGGGATCTGTTTCTTGCTTCTGAGAGTAAACTTGGAACAGGAGCTGCTCTGTTCTCTGCTTTGTTGTGTGGCAGTCACAATGTGCTTCTTGACTCCTGCAGCCTTGAGGATTGATTTGTAGAAATTCAAGCGTATTTCTGCTTGTAAGGCAAAAATAATCAAAGTCCTTTCCATGGCAGAAGGCTCTGATGGTTTCTTCTGTGGTTCTGAGAGCTTCTTGGCCACCTTGGTGTACCTTGGGTGCTGTCAGCTCCCTTGGCTGGAATGGAGCTCATTCCTGACCAGATTCACTCCTGATGTTCTCCCTTTCAAGGATTGTGATGGTCAGCCTGCCAGAGAGACTGTGTTATCTGCAGGCTCTGTGAATGAAAGAGGCTTCTGGAGATATTGCTGTCACAATGGTGAGCTGGTCCCTGGGTGGCCCCTGCTACCTTCACCCAAAGCTTCTGTTTGCTCCTCCCCTGTACAGATGTCGATTCCTGTCTGCTGCTTATCCTTCTTGACCCATGGCTTAGCAAAGGGTGTGTGACTCTTATCCTGTGGTCTGAAGGCACCTCCTTCATCCTTTGGCCCTCCCCAGTGATCCAGACAGAAAGTACTAAGGGGAGAGACTCCTTATTTGGAGTAAGAGACGTGGCAGTTGTTTGGGTGCACAGCCATTCGGAGCCTTCCCATCTGTGACAACCTGAACTGGCCTCATTGTCCCACCCAGTGAGGATGTAAAACCAGGATCCTGGAGGGGTTTGTTCTTGATCAGTGCCCCTTTGCCCAGCTGTTCTCTGTGTGCTGGAAGATGAGTGATAGGTGAGGAAGAACCTGGAGAACCTACTGCAGTGCCTGTATGGAGCAGATGTGATCTTTGGGTACAGCACTGGCAGATCCATCGTGCCTTTAGATTTGGAGTCTCTACTTGACACCTCGAGGCCTGTCAGTCCTGCCTCATTAGTGTGAGAGAAGCTCATTTTAGCTTCACAGAAGCCCATCTTATTGCTGTCTTCTCCCATCAGCAAGGGGCATCTCAGTACATATTGCTGGCAGATTAGAAATGGCACCTGAGCGCTCATTTGGAGGTTAGCAACTGACAGCTTTGAAAGAGAGACCGAGTGGGAAAGGGGCTGTTTGGTACTGTACTGGAGGCAGATTAGCACTGAAAGGATGGCTGTCATTTAAAAAAAATTTTAAAAAGGACCGTGGAAAGGCACCTTAAAACTGTACTTGTCTTCTAATTCATATCTGCTTAATTTACTGGCACAAAATAATCTTCTCTGCCGAGAGGGGCTGTTAGAGCTGCCGCCGCTGTGTAATCAAGACTGCAGCTGCCTGGATCCAGCCCCTGTGATCGCCGTGCTCGGATCAGAATACAGAGCAGACCCAGCCTTTGTTTCCTGCTCTGGAGATTCAGAGTCCTGGCCTGTGGATGTTTTTCTGCTCAGGAATTTAGCACTGTTGAGCAGAGCAGCCAGTGAGCCTGTGTGCAGTGCGGAGGGTGAGCGGTGTTTCAGGAGTGAGTGCCTTGTCTTTCTTGAATGGGGTTTTTTGATAATTCAGTCAGTATTCCGCTCTCTCACCAGCCAGACTCATCATTGTTTAGCTTTAGAAATCAGATTTTATCAGATTCCTGCCATTTGGCATGGATCTAGGGCGAGGGAAGTCACTTCTTGCAAATTGGATTTTTCTATTTACTGGCAAGAGCTTGTGTTGCAGGCTTTGTCCAGTCATGCCTGTGCCCATGAGTTTGAGAACCTGGAGTAAATGACCGTTGTGCACATGCTGGAGTGTACAGGATCGGATGTTAAAATGTACCCAAAGCAGTTGACTTCGTGGCACAAGTAATGAGGAATTTGCTTTTAAACTTAACTTGTTCTTACACTGACAAACAAAATTTCTAGGAGGAAAGCAGAAATATTTCGTTACCTGAGCTTTCCTCTCCTTTTCAGGAGCTGTCCTTCTCAGACGCTCAGATTTCTGTCCAGGGAGTATCCACTGCGCCCCTCCAGGGGGAGGTGCACAGGGCTCATTTCCTTCTCGTGCCCCAAACTCTCAACTTGCCATTAGATGTGAGGGCTTGCCTTGACAATACACCAAAATTTGGCAGCCTCAGTCAGCTTTGGTGCTGGTGACCTTCTATGTGTGTGTGTGCCACAAGCACGTGTGCCCGAGGAAGCGCGTCCTGTGGAGCGTTGCAGGTACGGAGCGCTCGCAGGTGATGGCTCTAATGAGGAAATATTGCTCCGCCGGCGTGTGCCCACCTGCCAGACGGCTGCAGAATAAATCACAGAGCTGCAGTGAGCTCACAGGGCCTGACAAGCTGCTTCCTTTGTTTAAGAACAAAACAAACCCCAAAATGCAGGAGGTCACACGTGACGCAGTTGTTTAAGCCTGTCGGTCTCTGTGAGGGTGGAGGGTGGGCTCACCCCGGGGCCATGGCCAGCCCAGCTTGGAGGAGGCTCTTCTGAGCTCACTGCTGGGCAGCTCTTGCCAGTGCTTTGAAGAAGATGCTCTATCTGGACGTGATGGATGGGAAGGAATGGAATGGCCTCTTGTGTTCTTCCTCTGGCCTCCCTCTAGGCAGGTCTCACTGGTGAAACCCGTGTATGCAGAGGATGGTGGGTCAGCGTTCCCGTGGGAATTAGCACTCTGTGGCTCACAGACCCTGCCCCAGCTCTGCCCTGGCAGCACCCCTCACCAACACAGCTGGAGAAGCCCAGCTGGGCATGGAGAAGCTGTCCTTGTGTGGGATTTTCATAAGTGTTTTCTCATCCATCAGTCAATAATGAAGCTGGAAGCCCAGTAGGTCTGTGAGCCTGCTGGAGTCATGTTCTGGACTGTTGAACAGCACCCTCAGATGGCCACTAAAAGAGCAGGTTTTGTTCCATTCTGACAAAGAACTTGTTACTCATGGATACACGAGTTTGTTCCATAGTCACACTCTCTCACCGCTCGATGTAGAAATGTAATTTCTATGTTTAAATTAAAATCTTAACGTGCAGATGGACACACTTCACAACCAGCAAAGGCAAAACCTGCTTCACAACTGAATTAAATGTTTCGTGAATTTAAATGAATTATTAAAAGTACTTCTTTAGTGAGAAGTACAGTGCTGATAATGTCTCGGGGAACAAAGCAGTTCTTAAGAAACCACAAATTTCACCAAAGTGCTGCCACTCCTAACAGGAAGCGCTCTTGGACAATCCTCACACTTTTCCTTTATGTGTCTTTGCAGGACATGGTGCGTCGGGGAGAAATTATAGATGATGACATGGAAGACGAGTTCTATCTCCGTCGCCTGGATGCCGGGCTCTTTGTGCTGCAGCTCATCTGCTACATCATGGCAGAGATCTGTAATGCCAACGTTCCACAGGTAAAGCTGTGTACCAGCTTGGCACATAATTTTTGTTTCCATCCATGATGCAAACAAGGCTCTGAATCCTTGGGAATGCTGCTGCATTGAGGAACTGTCTCTCTAATTCCCGTTTGGGGAGGAAACCTGTTGCTTGTGGCAGTTGTATCTATACAGCTCCGTCCAATTGTAGCAGTTAGGAGGGCATTAGAGGGGACAGAAGCTGATTGTTGTCACTCAGTTCATGCAGGCTGCATTAGTGAGGTCAGGGTTTGGAATGGAAAGGGCCTGTTGGTGCCCTTGCTGAGGGAGCAGTGGAAGTGGGAACCTGCTCACAGGAAGTCTCAAAGGCACAGCTGCAGGTGATTTTTCTTGATCTGTGCAAAATGCTGCATCTCTGTTGGTGTGAATACATGAGGGTTTGTGAACATGTTCTGTGACTACCTGTAGCTGTGCCATGTGCCTTCGTTGGTGTTCCTGAGCAGGTGCTCTGGGACCAAGGACTAGCAAGGCTGAGTTGGGTTTCATGGTGCTCAGGTCTCTGCTCATCCTCCAAAGTGGGACAAAGTGGGCCTGTGCATGGGTTTGTGTTGTAATGAAGATCATTTTCTTCTCTTTCCTACCCCACATCAGATTCGTCAGAGAGTCCACCAGATCCTGAACATGAGAGGCAGCTCCATTAAAATTGTTCGGCACATCCTGAAGGGTGAGTTGAGAATGTCCCTGTGTGAGTGTCTCGTCGCTTCCAGAGGAATCTTGGTCATCACTTTGCAGGATGAGCCCTCACACATAATTCTCCCTGGCTTCATGCACATCTCCAGGCAGCAGCTGAGCAGTGTGCTGAGGTCCTGGCAGGGCTGGAATCACCCTGATTAGTGGCATGCTTTGTTTTGCCTCTGAGTTAGGACACTTGCTGTAGCTGCTGTCAGGGAAGGGCACATCACTTCACTTCACGCTTCCATCAGCTCCAGCCTGGCTGGGACTCACTGCTGACATTAACGCAAGAGTAAATATTTAAGGGAGGTGTACACGCATGCTAGAGGGAAGAATAGTGGAGTGTCTCATCTTTCATTAACATGGCCCTGCACTTTACCATCTGCACCATATTAGTACCCACAGTGTATTTGTCTTGTTCTTAGTGTCAGATTAATATGGATTATAGTATTAAAGTATCCTCTGTAGCTTTGAAATGTAGCTGTTGTGATTTGCAATCCCAGTTTTAAAGTACTGCTTGTTATTTTTAATGCTTATGTTGAATTAGAGCAGTGCCCAGTTGAGCTGTGGCCCTCCCCTGCAGCCTCCTGTCCATCAGCAGCAGCAGGCAGTGATACTGGGGGAGGGTTGGACAGGACTTGGGCTCTCCCCACAGCCCTGCAGAGCTGTGAGGTTTAGCAGGAGCAGCTGGGAACCTGCTGCACAGGGAAGGTGCCTTCTCATGGGATGTCTCTTTTCCCAAGGGGCCGTGTTGTTTTCAGTGAGGGATGAGGAGTCTGTTTCTCTTCTGGAGGAAAAGGAAGGCTGGCAGCACATCTGGGGTGCTGGGTTGTGGGAAGTGTTGTTTTGATGTCTCTGCTTTCTTTGGGAGCAACAAGGATGTTCTCCTGGCCTGTTCTTCCCCCTGCTCCAACACTGGCAGGTACAGGCAGCTTTTTTCCTGCAGAACCTGTCAGTTCTCTCCCTTCTCATATGCAGGGGAAAAAAGGAATCAGAAGGATGGCTGGTGTGACAAAATTAAGAGTGATTTTCTGACAGTGTGAGATTACCTGCAGCTATAGGCAATTTCTTTGGTCCTTGTCCTTGGCTACCAAGTGCAAGTTAATGCCTGCTGATGAGCAGGGGTGCTGGATAGGATGTCTTTTCTGATTTTAATTATGATACTTGACAATTCCTGCCTCCAAACTGCCTGTTTCCAATATAGAGCGTGGCACACATCTGCCTTCAGATTCCCACACTTGCCCTGGGCCGTGGGTCCCCGAGGGATTTGTTTGCACACCTCGCTGGGTTTACACACCCCACAGTCATGGCTCTGGGTTGTTGATTTACATACCAAGCTGAATTGGAGGGCAGCTGCATTAAAATTTCATCTGATTCTTTCTCTGCCAGACAGTGACTTGCATTGTGAAACTTCCTCCACACGTTGTATCATGTGTTGCTGTGGGTTGGGTGCCCCTGCTTAAAGGGGCACACGTGGCTCATTAATAATACAGGGGATGAATCCAGAATCTGGGGCTCTGACTGCAGCTCTGCCCAGCTGTTAGGTTGGGCAGACTTTTGCCACTACAGTAGCCAAGACCTCAGTAATAAATTTCTTAATGGGCTCTTTGAAATTGCACAGTGGGGCCCTGCAGGTCCCTGCAGGCAGGAGCAGCGCCGGGCTCAGCTGCTGTCTGGGCTCTGAAATTCGAGGTTTCTAGTAGTTACACACCTCTGTCCACATCCATGGTCAGTGTAGATTGACCAGCTTTTAAAAGCAGTGACACCAAGGACAATCACCTATTGCTCCAGAGGAATCACAACTTCCCACTGGAGCAGAGGTTTGGATGTGGAGCCTGCAGTTTGCTGCTGAAGGGCAGAGGCTGGCGAGGCACTTCTGAAACTTCATTGGAGTCAAAACCACTTGAGACTGTTGCAGGTGACTGAGAGATCAGGAGCTTGAGCCTTGGCTGGAATGTTACCAGGCCACTTTCCAACTTGCTCTCAGGACAGATGAGGGCTGGTTTATTTTTACTTTTAGTTCTGTGTTTTGCTCTTGTTCAGTTTTTATTTTCTATTTTTGCATACTAATTAGGTGCTTGGTTTTTTAGTTTGATTTTTATGGCCTACATATTCTCCATGTTTCTCTGGCAACCTGACAGCTGATGGATCCCTTGGGGTGGCTCAGAATTACTTACAATGCAAGCAGGGAAGCAAGACTGTTTTCTTATGGTAGGGCTTTCAAGGGGGAGGAGTGGGCAAGGGAATAATGGGAGGCTCATTAATGCATTTCTGCAGGCTGACCAGTCCTCCCACACTCCCTTTTCCTGAAGATCAAGCTTTTCTTGGAATGGGACAGTTAGTTTGTGCTTTGGAATAAAACAACTGACTGGTGTGTGCCTTGGGTGGGGAGATGTTTTGGGAATGGGGGCTGGATTTAGGAGAGTTGACACTGTCTGTACCTTGGGGTTGTGCCTGGTCACCATCCCATTGGGAATGGAGTGATAAAATAGTGATGCTCAGCCCTGGAATGGCAAAGCTCCCTGTTCCTCATGGCTCTGCAGGGACCAGCTGCTGCTCCCTCAGGAGCTGAGGTCTCTCCCAGGACACAGAGGTGTGCTGCCTGGTTCCACGCCTGCTGTCAGGTGAGCGGGCACACTGGGAGCTGGGCAGCTGGAATGTCTGCTGCACATTCCAGCTCAAACCTGTCAGCACAGGTAAGCACAAAGGAAGGGTCAGTGTGCTGTGAGGATGGAGCTCAGCCTGGCTCGTGGTCCCTGTGTCTGTGCAGCCTTTGGAGCTTCCAATATCCATTACAAGCCTCAGTATTTCCCAATTGATTTTTACTGTTCTGTAACCATTGTATTTTGTCTAATGAAGCAGAAACCAATCTCGGGCCCTTTCCCTTTGTGTAGCTACAGCAATGTGTAAGCTCTGGTTAACTGTTGGCAAGGGTAGCCTGCTTTTTTTTTTTTCCTGTCTCAGCAAAGTGGTGGCATTTCAAATAAAAACGTAAATACATAAAATCTCAGAGATTTATTTTTTTAAGCCTGGTTCTGGGGGTTTTATCTGGTCTCTTCAAATGAGCATTAGCAGCTGTCCTAACCCAGTAAACATTCTGTCTTGGAGTCACTGGGGCTTTAGTCTTACAAAGCCTAAATGTTTAGAAGGAGAAATGCTGAGTTTTTGGGCAAGATTAGAGGAATTTGTGCCTTGCTTTTGTCTGGCTGATCTCACAGGGACAAAGGAATGGCAGTGTCATTAGTGGCACTCAGCAGCTTCCTACTTGAGCTGTAATCTGAGCACTCTGGAAGCAGAGTGGGCTCAATCCTGCTGCCTACCAGGGAGATGTTCTGAGGGCAGAACTATTGGAGACTGTGGCTGTCTCTCACCCGGGCGTGGAGAGGCCATGGCAGTGGAAGGCATTGCCCTTGGGCTGCAGTAAACATCAGCAATAAACAGCTGTGGCTGTTCCAGAGACACTTACCCAGATGGAGCCTGGAAAGGGCTGCTGGGGGCAGAGCCAGCTCCTCCTGGAGCACACCGCTGGGAGAGGGCTCTGGTACTGCCTGAGAGGACTGGAGAGTCTGAGCTAAGTGCTGGCTTTGAGTGGGAAGGGACCCCCATCCCTGCACACTGGGATCATCTCCTGCCCGATGCAGTGGTGCAGCCCCTGCCAAGGTGTGTGCCAAGGTGGGGCTGAGGCTGGGCTGCCCTGCAGCGATCAGCCCACGCGCAGGGAGCTACAAGGAGCTCCTGGTAGGGACTTCCTGATGCCTTTAGGAGTGATGGGGAGTAGCTCCTCTGTCGAGGGAAGGTGCCCTGAGCTGCTCCCTTCGCCAGGGCAGTGGACACCTGCAGCAAACCTCAGTGTTGCCACCTGCTTTTGTTCAGGTACTGGAGCAGCTTTAAATATGAAAAAGATTCCTCCCAGAGGCCTGGCAAAGAGCTCTTCTGCTTATATGTGGAGAGAGAGAGTGCACGCAGGAGGGAAGACTCCCACATCATCTAACTTCTCCGTCCTCACTGCTTTCAGTGCTCTTATAACAAAGGCTTTGATGGAGCTCAGAGCATGTAGCAGTGCTAAATGTATAAATATTAAAGCAAAGTTTCTGCAGCAGCTTACCATTCAGTGCTGAATACAAGCTGTTCTGTTTGTTTGGAAGAAGGGAAAGAATGTGAGCAGGCGGAGGCAGGGAAGTGCTGTCTAACCAGCAGCCTGCTCTTGATTTCCTCAGATTTGTTCAGCTCCTTGCTTCCACAGCTCAAAACCTGCTTTTCTTTTTTTTTTTCTTTTTAAACAGTCTTTGAATATGCAGTTTCTGGTGGCAGGAGGGAGGGAGCTGGTATGAGGTGAGAGCTGCTGGCTCCACATGGATGTCAGGAAGGAGAGCTGCAGAGGGAATGTTTGTTCCCTGGTGTGTGGCTGTGTCCATGGATGGTCTGGTGTCTCTGATCGACAACAAGGAGTTTGGTTTGTAGTTAAACCTGAACTGGTGGATTTTCTTCTCTGTGTTAAAAGCACTTGTAGACTGGAGAAGAATTGGGGTCTCCTTGATAAAAATCCCAGTTCAGGATGCTTGGACAACAGCCGGGTTAAATGCAGGACTGGGAATGTTAGACAGTTGTGTCAGAGCCCCTACCTGACCTTCCCTGATGATAGTGGTCAAAGCGACAGCGACAGCTGGTGATGTTTGGGACTGTTTGCATTTCTTGGGCATAATACACCATGACTCCTATGCTAGTGCTCCTGGGTGCTGATGTGTGCTTGGGGCAGGGTATTCTCTTTGCTCTGTCTGCCACAAAAGCTTTAATGAGGGTCAGCGGGTGTTTGTTATGCAAAGCTTTAACCCCGGGGATGAGCAGGAAAACCATCAATGCTCCTTGCATTAATTCCTGTTCGACTGTTTGCGGTGGATGTGGATGTAGATTCCTGCTGTGGCGTCTGCGGGAATTGCCGCCATCGTTCATTCCTGTTGCACTCAAAGCCTGTGTCCCTCTGCTCTCTCCTTGCAGAGTACGCCGAGAACATCGGGGATGGGAAGAACCAGGAGTTCCGGGAGAGTGAGCAGAAGCGGATCCTGGATCTGCTGGAGAATTTCTGAGGACCATGAGGCTGAGCTCTGTCTGCCCACGAGGAAGTGATGCTGGTTCTCCCTCTGTGTCTGCCCTGAGGACAGGGCCAGTTCTCCCTCCTTCCACCCCTCCTCCAGCCTCCATTGCACGATGAAAGTGATGTTTCTATGAAACTGCTTCTAAATGGGATTTGGGAGATATTAAAGATAGTTTGCTTTTTTTTAGCTCCTGGTTTGTTATTTAAGCAGTGTGCTGTGAGCGAGGCTGCAGCCGCATGTGCTTCACAAGGGCAGCACGAGGTTTCTCCTTTTTTTTTTTTTCCTTTTTCCCCCTAAGTCAAGCTGCAGGGATCAGTGTGAAACAATACACTTGTATGCATTGGAGGGAGGGCAGAGAGGAAGCCTGGATGGTTCGAGAGACTTTGCAAGTTATTCCAGCCTGATCCATTGATGAAAATGTATAACCAGGGAGGCTGAGGTGATGGTGTGTGTCCAGTTCAGCTCTTCTTCAGTGGCAGAGGGAATCCAGGGATCAGCCATATCAGCCATTCCTGCTAAATCTTCCCAAAGGTGAGGCAGACAGATTCGAAGGCAGGTTCTGACACAGGCCAGTCACAGTGTCCCCTCCTGAAGGGGATGTAGGAGTGAGTCTGTCAGGGTTTACCCAGAACTGAGAGGGAGGGGAGGTAAGCAGCGACATGCCCTAATTCCATCACCTTCCTTCTGCAGTCAGCTTTGGGTCTTGGCTGTACTTGCTCAGTACAAAACCAGTGTTCTGGTTCCTGAATGTGCAGCAGGGCTCTTACAGCAGCAGCACGTCCCCGAGAGCAGAGGGACGGCCCCGCTCACCCAGTGCTGTGGGGCTGGGGCAGTTGGCAGCTGCCTGCCCACCCCAGGGGAAGGGGGTCACAGCTCGTTCCCCTCATGTTCTGCACCACAGTGTGATTTTGGGTGCCATAGTACCAGACCCCCATGCTTCTCTGAGCCAGGACTCCCAGCTGGGATAGGAAGTAGCTGAGAATATTTTCCTGCATCGTCTTTGCTGCTGCTAAAGTTAATGACTGTCATCACAAACCATCGAGGCTCCCGCAAGCTGGGCTGTGCCTAATTTAGAGAGATTTGCATGCTGGCAGCATTCATTTTTTATCTCCAAGAAAAATGCATTGTCAGGGAAGCTTAAAGGCTTCCTTCAATCCTGGCTGCACAGGCTCTGCTGGCCTGGCGCTGTCTCACGCTGGCGTTCAGGGGATCAGCATGGAAGTTGTGGCTTCAGCAACCACAAAAAGCTGCAAAAATATGTTTTTCATGTGGAACTTGTTTGAATTCTGCATTATTCTGTAAAAGAAAAAACATCTTTAAGCTTTCAGATGTGTTTAGGTTTTTACTTAAGTCTTGGAATCCTTCCCTTTCCACACCACAGCCTGTGGAGTTGTGGTCAGAGCCGGTCTCTGATTCCCTCTGGAAGGTGACTGGCTGTTCCCTCACCCCCTCCTTGTGTCTGAAGAGATGAGGAGAAAGGGAGGGATGTGAAACCAGGGGTTGAGACAGGGCAGAAAGGGCACTTAATGAACATGAAACAGCTTCAACTGGAAAGTGAGACCACATATCTGGAGGAGAAAAGAACAGCGAGGGTCTTGAGAACAGGGCAATAAACTGAATAAGGGCAAGGTAAGGTTATAAATTGAAATACACATCTTTAGCCTGATTTTGCTGTGTTTGCTGCACATGTGTGTGTATGTGTGATCATTTCTGGGCACAGCTGGTGAGATGCTGTGGGTGTGCACTGCATGGCCCCTGCTCCAAGTTGGCTCCTCTCAGACAGGGAAATCCTCCAGCAGCATCTGCTGGGAGTGAAATTTGGTCACTGCCACAGTGGGTTGTGTCAGTCAACCCACAGCAAGGGATGGGCTGGAGGAACCAAAACTGTGGTGCTGTGGTGTGTGGATTCCTTGAACTCCCAGGGGAGCAGGGAAGGGTCCCAGTACTGCTCCAAGTGCCAGCAGTCAGTGCTGTCCTGCCTCAGGAAAAGGGCCCCAATTTCTCACCCAGAAAGGGGACAACAGGTGATGGGGCTCAGCATCATCCTGTGAGAGGGTGTCCCCTCGCTCTGCAGAGCCGGGGATGTGGTGCCACCCCTGCACTGTCCCTCGTGTGGTTCCTGTGGCTGTGGTACTGTACCTGGGGAGCAGGAATACCTTGTGCAGAATGCTTTCACTTAGTCTTCCCAAGAGAAAGGAGGTATCTGTGGGATTAGGGAATGGCAGTGTGCTCATCCCATCCATCCCCACCCAGCCGCCATCCCTGTGACAGATGAGGATGCTCCAGATGTTGCTCAAGGAATTCATACCGAGCTGGTTCCTGCTTGTCAGGCTTTTACAAGATAGATGATGACTTGTCCTGTTCTCCTAATTTCCAGACTCTTTCAGAGGAAGGAACCCCACTGCTCCCAAGGGAGGATCCTCTGCCTAGGGGTCCCAATGTGCCGGAGGGACTGGAAGCAACTTCTTGCCCTCTTGGGACACATGAAACTCCTTATCTTGTATAAACCCCTGTTAAAGCATGAAAAAATGGTTGGTGTCCCTAAGGCCTGTTGAGTCTCCAGTGGGATCTGTCTCTCCAGAAGGTGGCACAGGCAGGAAGTTGGAGCCCCTGACTCCTGCCTGTGCACCCCTTGTTCCTGGGATCATCCCTGTCCCAGTGCTGGCCTCGGGGCTTGCACTGCCACTCCTGATGAAATCCCCACTCCATAAATAATTTCAGCAGGTAAGTAATGAAATTTAGTGAGGAGAAGGAGATGCCCAGTCAGTTGTGATCTTGCTGATCACTCTGGGCCCAGCCACCCACTCCCTGGCCCCACTGCTAGGAAGTGTCAGATCCTCTGCCTTGATCCTTGGGATGGGCTGGGGGCCCACCTGGGCCACTGTTATTAATTAAGATAATTATTCAGCTTAGTATGCTGCTCCTGGCCACCTCATTTGTGCCATCATGTTGATGGGCACCCAGAGCCTTGGCAGCTGCGAGGAATGTCACTGTAGTTGAGAGAAGATTAAAAGGTTGAGCTGATTTTCTTAAGGAAGCATCCATAGGCTGCGAACAGGAGGATTTGTGCCATGGTTTAGCCCTGGTGGTTTCTGTGGCCCTGGGACAGCAGCATCACTGTTGGCACTTGGGCTAAATGTGGAGTTTGGGAGGGGGTGTGGGAGCAGCACAACCTGCAGGTGGCTTCCATGGGTCTCAGGGCTGCTGGGAGGGGTGACAGGGACCTTTGACTGGGTGACAGGAGCCTGGTGGCTTTGGCTGCTCTGTGAGCCCTGGGTATGTCGAGCCACACATTCACCTGCCTGCTCTGCACTGGGGGTACTGGGCCAGGCTCAGGTCTGGGCAGGGAATGTGCAGGGACAGAGACCCCTCTCCATCGCCCCCCTTGCTGGGCCGTGTTTTCTTGTCTCTGATTGTAAACACATTTGACTAAAGAGGTAAATGAGAAGGTAATTAGAGGGAACATGATGGATGAGGCACTGTGATGATGGGAGGCAGGAAACTTGCCCTCCAGGAGAAAGAAGCAGGGAGGGTGTTCTTAGCCAGGAGCATCGTCCTTCACCCTGCGGTGCTCCACATTCCCCTGCAGCAGGAGGCAGGGATGAAGGATTGGGAGCTCTGACCCCTCTGGGATGGCCAAGGCTGCCCCAGGCTGAGCCTGTCTGTGGGCACTGGCTGCTGCAGGCGGGGATGAGCCCATCACCCGGACATCTGGGCTTTGCCAGGGCACTCATCCAGGTTGGGTACTGGCTGCACGAGGCTGCTGAGCACCAGCACAGGATTGAAAAGCAGGAGAGCAGCAAGGGAAGGAGATGCTGTCCACAGTCTGTGAGGTCATCGGCTTCCTCTTCTCCACCGAGGTGCTCTCCCTGGTGGTGGCTGATCAGACTGATGCCAGGCTGGGCTCGACTGGAGCTGGGGGAAGTCCTGGGGTGAGTCCTGGGGGAGCTGATGTGGGAAAGGGAAGGAGAGGTGTGGTGATACCAGTCCCCTGGTAGGTGACAGGGTGGGATCCCCAGTGCTGGCAGTATCAGGAAGGGCACTGAGCCCAGCAGCAGGAGCACCGGTTTGCTCCTGCTGGGAATGGCAGGAGCTGATGGCACTTCCCCCTGGCCACGAGAGACAGGCACCATCCTCACCGTGTGTCCAAATCCATCTTCAGCTGCGCTCCCGACTGAGCCTCCCTAAACGGGGAGAAATGAGTGTAAATCATGGCTGAGGAACATCTCCTGATATCCCAGTGGAGGGACCGAGGCTGTGCTAAATACAGCGAGAGGCTGTCAGTGCTGGGAAAAAACCGTCAGCAGCGAAATAAGTCACTTACACTATTGATTTTTTTATATTTTTTTTTCTTTTAAGGCCAGGCTCTCAGGGAGAGCTTTTCTCTGGGGCAGGTAATGATCTGGAGGGGGAAGGGCTGGTGGGTTTGGGGTTTTGATAGTTTTTTTACATTTAATTTTTTTGGTGCTTAATGGTTTGGAAAGAGGGAACTGTTGCACAATGACGGACACCTGTGATGGTGCTTCTCTCCTTTGGAAACCTGGCGGTGGGTTTCTGCAAAGGAAGGAGTTAATGGTCTGGAAATGGGCTTGAGTTATTCTCTGAAGAAATAATTCTTTTCAAGTCATTTTCTTCTGAATTTTATGCTTTAGAGACTTCCCTGTGTGGGGGCTGCTCTGGGCAGAAGCCTTTGAGTCCCAGAGCCTCCACACGCCTCCAGGGTTCCTGCTGCCTTCCCATCAATCATGCTGGGACCCCTGGGGCTCCCCAGGGTGGGGGGGCAGGGTCAAAGAGACACTCCAAGACAGACAGGGGGATGGAAACGCTCCATGTCCCTGTCCCAGGGATGCTCCCACTGCTCTCCCAGCTGGATCAGTCTTCTGGGAAGGGCTGGGCTGCCCATGGTGATGCTGGTGTGTCCGGAGCAGGGGTCCCTCTACCCAAACCCCTCTCCTGCTTGATCTCTTTTTTTTGGTGCTGTTGTGGCTCTTGTGGTGTGGGTGGGTGGGTTGTGTTTTCTCACCTGAGCTCCTGCCTGCCGCCTCCCTGGGTGCACTGGGGGATCCAGCCGGGCTCTGTCTCCGTGGCTGGCTGCGCCCGGGATGATTTGTGGAGGAGCCGGCTGTAATGTTGCCTGGCGGGAGCATTGTTTTCCTGCAGCGCACGCAGACCTTTGCAAATAATCTAATAATGCAGGAATGTCAAACTTCAGCTGTGGAAGGAAATCCTTTTATACAGGAATTGTCAAGTCTCTAAACAAGTATCAGAAATGAGCTCAGTATCAATGTGGAGGGTGTTTATTCTGCCCGTCAGAGAGATGAACAACCCAATTCACTCTCCCGGGCAGATGCAGACGTGAGTGTTGGTTCCTGGGACCTCGGCAGAGCTCAGTGCTGAGCCTTGGGGTGCCCCAACATAAACCCTTAAAGAGGTGAATTTCAAAATAATGCATGAGGCAGCCCCCAGCTCTTGGGCTTGTTTGGTTTTGTTTTTTTTTTTTTTCCAGTTGCTGGGCAGCTCTTGCTGTCAAAAGAGAACACAGGGTGTGGATGGCATCAGAGCAAGCATGAGCAGCCCTTGGTTGCCACCAAGAAGGACCAACCTGCTTGCTTTCATTCTGTGTCCTTGGGCAGTGCCAGGCTGGGGCCATATCCCTGGGGGACAGTGCTTGTGGCCCAGTAAGCAGGTCTTCCCAGCTGCCCTGCAGGGTCTGGGTCCTCCTAAAGCTGATGCCCCGTGAGGTGCCACTGATCTGGCTGACCTCTCATCCCCCTTCGACCTCATCCCCCTCTCCTGAGCTCCACTGCACCCTTCAGCTCCACAGGTTGCCTTTGGCTGACGGACAGGTGTCCCAGGGAACATGCATGTGAACCTGTGGTCATGGGGGATGGCCGTGCCACTGGAGTCTTTGTGGTGTCACTGCACATAAATGGCCACTGGATTCCCCCATGTGGCAAGTGCCAGAAAGAGATAAGGAGGGTTTCATCCTTGAGAGTGAGTCCCTGGACCTGTTCTGCTGGAACAGGAGCCCTGTGAGGGTGGTGGTGGCTGTTCAGAGCGATAACATGTGTGCAGATAACGGATTTTGTTATGCAATAGGTGCCAAGGTCTCTGCTCTGGGAGCTGCTGGCTCTGCTTCTGTGTGTGAGTGACCTTCC
>WEKX01014020.1:0-28569 GCA_013390025.1 Pitta sordida | reverse complement strand
TGCCGCCGCCAGCACCGTCACCCCGTGTCTGTGAGCCTCCCGGTGCGCCTCCGGTGCCCGCTACCGTCCGCGCCCCGTCTCCGTTTGCCTCCCGGTGCCGCCGCCCGCCCCGGCAGCCGGGCTTCTCCACCGCCTCCCGCTCCGGTGAGCGCCGGCTCTGCCGGTCGCTGCTGCCGAGCCCGCTGGGATCCACCGGGGCTGGGGAAGGGGAGTCTCTTCCTGCATCCCGCACTCTCCGGTGAAGAGCCTGACCTGGCCTGGGGGCGGCTCCCCCGGGGGTACCGAGCAGGTGAGAGGGGACAGAGCCCTCTCGGAGGAGGCTTCCGAGACCTTCTTTCGCTCTCTGCAGGGTGACACGGGCGGGTTCAAATCCGAGCCCCAGGAGTGACCACGGGGGCGTTTTGAGTGCCTGGGTCCCAGCTCGTCCCCTTGCCTGACTCAGGAGCCTCCAGCGCGCGGAAGGACCCAGTCCCTGCCCCAAGGAGCCTCCAGGCACGCAATGACTCGGGCCATGCCAAGGGGGAAGGTGCGAGGTGTCCCGCAGGTTGTGATGTCCCACAGCAGTGCAGTGCATGGGCCGGCAGGTACCGCCTGCCCAAGGAAGGGGTGATCAGCCTCTGCACTGGGGGGATCCCAGTGGGAGAGTTTCCAGACCTGCGAGTCTGGAATGCCAGAAGGAGAGGTGGGCGAAGAGCCTCCATTAGCCGCCACCGCTCCCCTCAGAAATTCAGCAATAGGCAAATAAATAGTGAAATGGTCGCTGCAAGGGAGCACGGAGCCAGGGAGAAGAAATATTCTGGGAGGGCGAGTGCACTTTGGAGCCACATTACAGCTCACTACTCGAACAGTTCTGCAGCAACTCACTTAATCACAACAGAAACCTTTATTAACGATACTGAAAAGCAGTGAATAAGTGGGTCATGTATAATAAGCCATTTGTGTTCAGTAGGTGAATACCAATTTGATAAAAGCCCTGTGTGCTGAAAACCTGTATAAATCGCTGTTTAGCAGATCGGAGATTGATCATTTCATTACTGGCTGGTACAGCTTTCCCTCTGCACCACGAAGAGTCGGGTGGGTTGGGGATGTGGAGCGGGAGAGGGGCCAGGGCCGGTGGGATGGATTCAGCTGTGGCTGGTGAGGTTGGGCAGGTCCTGCCAGGCTCTGCCCGCAGCAGGCAGTGCCTGGAGCTTGCCGCCATCTCTGCCCGGTGCTGTCGGCCTGGAGGAGCCTCCACGGTATTGCGAGGCTCTGGCACAGCCTTGGAGGGGGTTCGCTCTTCCTCTTAACTGGTCCACAGCAGATGGAGTGAGGGAATTTCCCGGGAGCAGCATGTGCTCCACAGGCATCAGCGGGTGAGCATCAGCACCCCTGGGGTGCGGGCGGCTCCCCCATCCTGCTACACCACAGTGGGCAGCGAGGCTCTGCTCCCAGGACAGCCAGGGCCGTGCAGAGGGAAAAGTCACAGTCAAATAAAGTCATTTCCCTGCCCCCACAGCAAAAGCTCTGCCTTGGGCAAGGAAGGAGCCAGAATGGGCTCCATCTGCCCCGGGAGAGAGCCTCCGCCATCCCTCTCCTACCCACAGCGCTGCTTCTCCCCCCTCTCTCCTCTCTTCAGGCTGGCGCCTTCAATTATTCATGCCCCCCATTGTAGCCTGTGCACGCTGGGCTGCTGCCATCGGCTTTCACACGCTCCGGCTGGGAAGCTCCAGCCTGCTGGCTCCGGAACGGGGCAGGGGAGCCGCGCGGTGAGGAGGAGCAGCCCGGCTCCTTCCCGGCATCGTCCGGCTGTCAGCGGAGCCGGGGTTGGAGGCTGGAGGGAGCGGAGCTCCGGCTCCCCAGGGCGCTGCCCTGCTTCGTTCCCGCACACCCCGGTGATTATTCTATCAATTACTTTCATAAACACTTTGCGTTCTGCCGGATTTTTTCACACTTCCTGATGGGAATTCTCCACCCGATGTGTTTTTCCTGCTGCTGTTCGTGCAGTCATTCAACGCAATTACATCTGACACCTCTCCTCATCAAACGTCTGGGCTTTCTCTTCCCTTGAAGCGGCTGACAGACGATGGGCCAGACACTGGGAATTATTACGTTAGGACAGTGACAGCTAATTTTAATCATAATGTTCCCTATGAGTGGGGCAGGAATCAAACCTACAGCCAGCATGGCTGAGTGTGGTTTGGGAGTTGTGGGCAGCAGGGCAGGGATGGAGCAAGGAACCAGAGGGTGCCAGAGAACTGGAGGATCTCCACTGCCCCTCGTTCAGCAAGGTCCTCTCCCAAGGCCAGGCCAGCAGCCAGGCGGGGACCTGGTGAGCACTCTCCCCTTCACAGCTCCTCTGGGATTTTGGTTCACTGTGCAAGTGGGGAGTCATGCACATCAGGACAAGGCAGCCCTTCCTGGCTCCATTTTCAGCGGCTCTGGCTCTCTCCTAGCTCCTCTTCTCCATGCATTCTCTTTCCCCTCCTGCAGAGTTCTTTCCTGCCTGGCTGCCCACTCCCTAGGGCTCCATCCATGGCAGATGCCTGATCAGACACCAGAGGTGTCGACTGGGCTGGATTATGTTGGGTGCATTGGTGCCTTGTACCGTGTGCTCCGTGTGGAGCTGGACTGGGATGAGCCCACCAGTGATAGAGTGGGCAGAGCTGGGCAGGGGGGTACCATGTCTGTGACCACTGGGTGCTGCCGGCTCTGCGGGATTGTACCAGCACCGTGTGTGGTGTGGGCAGCTCTCAGCAGTGGCTGCCATTGCTGGTGGCTTGGTTTGGGTGCTGGGTGGAGCGGGGTTTGACCTTCAACAGAGCAAAGCTCTTATCTACCCCATCCCAGTTTCTGGCTGCTGGGAATCAGTGTCTGCCTGCTGGGAACCATTCCCTGGTAGAGAGCAGCACCAGAGAGAGTGGTGGCTGCAGACTGGCTACACATACTGCCAGGGGTCCCACCGGGAGCTGTCAGAAAAGGCCATTTTAGGGCTTTGCTACTCATGCTGTCAAATAACAGCTCTTCCTTGTGTCCCCTGGGAGGGAATTGTCTGAGAACTGTGACGCCCCAGGAGCCAGCTGGGAGCAGTGAGTCGCCTTGTCTGGGTAAAGCTTTGCACAGCCGGGGCTGGGCTGGGGGGTCTCACCACTGGTGTCTCTCCCACCGTGATGGTCAAGCATTAGGGGAGCAGGACATGCTGGGGACAGGATACAGGGCAGCCCAACACAATGGGACACTGCTGGAAATACCCTCAGGTTTTAAGGTTAATTCCAGGCTGGCCTGATCACAGTCACTGAATTACCTGGATTTTTTTTTGTTGCTGTTTTTAATTCATACTGAAGATTTGAGCTCCTTCTGCTGCTAACGTGACAGTAAACAGGGGCAGAGCAATGGCACTGCCATCCCCAGCGTGTGGTGGGAGCCTCCCGGCCCCAGCCATGGCTGCAGCTCTCCAGCCTGACATGTCTCGTGGGAAGGGAGATGGCTGGATCGCTGGAGGCGAGCAGTGCTTGCTGCCCAAGCCCTCTGCCTGGCTCAGCTGCCGGGGCCGGAGCCACCTGCCCTCTCTCACCGGTGACTCCGCCGTCACGCCGTGTTTATGCAGCGATTTGCACTGCGATGTTTTCAGCGCCCCGGGGTCACCATTCCCGCTCACAGGCTTGTCGGGAGGAGATGCATCCACAGCTGTCAGTGGGAAGGGGAGAGAGGCTGCAGTCCGACCTGCACAGCAGCCGCTGGCAGAGCCGGTGTCCCCGTGGTGGGGACAGCACGGGTCACACAGCCAGTGCACAGGGGTAGTGCCCAGGTCTCTGCTCCTGGATCCATACGGAGGGTGCCTTTTGTGCCTCCCAATCTCCCGAGATGTGTCCTGCTCGGGCAGCCCATGCTGAGGGGTGGGGGGTCCTGTGGGACCCAGGAGGATCCATCCTTCTCTGGGTCCCTGCTCAGTGCGTGTACTGGGATGTGCCTTTGCTGCTGGCAGGACAGGGTGCTGCTGCAGCTGGGGCTGTTGTTCTCCATCAGCCCACACACGTGTCACGGGTGCCTGTGGAGGGGAAGGTGCTGGAGAGGTCATGGGTGCCTGGGGAGAGTGCCAGCAGTGGTGGATGCTGTTGGACACATTTGCTTTTCCTGCAGTGGTGCAGCACAAACCCAGCAGGTCAGAGCCGGCCCCGTGCCAGGGATGCAGGGCAGCATTTGGATGGACATGCCAGTAGGCAGGAGCAGGAACAGAGGGGATTCTCAGCTCCCCCAGCCCCTGGCCCTGCCCAGCATGGGATGGAGCCAGCTCCCAGCCCTGCTGCCTGCCCAGCATGTGCTCTGGCTGCGGCTCCAGTGAGGGGCTTCAGCTTGACTGGGCAGAGAAAGAGGCTTCCCACCTCCTGGTGCTGCCATGGCTTGGGGTACAAAACCCCTCCTGGAGCAGGTGCCTGCGCTGACCGGGTGATTAACAGGCCTTTGCAAATGTCCAATGCATATTTAATTCCCCTCCTGTGCATGCTTACACAGACATTAGCTCGAGTGTGTGCCCCCGGTGCTGTTCCAGCCGTGGCTGTCCTTAGTGCCTGTGGGGGCCGTGGTGAGCGCTGCAGTCTGTGGGTTATTTCCAGGTACTCAAAGGGATGCATGACCTGCTCTTGCCCCAGCATGGGGCATGTGGGGGCTGCCCCATCCCCACTGCTTGCAGACCCCCTCCATGTGGAGCGTGGCCACAGTGAGGGATGGTGCTGGCTGCGGGGAAGGAGTGCACAGCCTGTCTGTCTCCAGTTTATGAGAGCACCAAGCTGTCCCAGCAGGCATTTTCAATTCTGTTTAGCTGTGTTTCCCCATTGAGTTCATTTTATTTCCCCTGATTTTTGTTTCCTGGAAGATTTATTGATCCTGATGTTCTCAGTTTATGACAGGTAGCAAGCCATAAAGCAGTGGAGCAACAGCCCCCAGCGGCCCCCTCCCTCCCGCCGTGAGGATGCAGCAACAATGTCACCCGAGGGAGAGGGCCAGAGGGGCCAGGGTGGGCATAGGGCCAAAGCTTTGGAGGGGCTGGTGTGCTGGAGGGCCCAGGACACTGGCCAGTGTTGATTTGTCTGGTGTTGATGGGAGCAGGGTCCAGGCAGCTTGGCCACCCTGCTGCAGAGTGCATGTCCAGCCACGGGCAGGGGGTCCTGATCATCTTGGCTTGGGTCTCTGTGGAAGGACAGGGCTGGGACTGGGATGTGCAGTGAGTCCTGTCCTCACTGCATCACCTTTGTTGAGGCATCTGGGGTCCACAGCCTCCATTGGGGAGGGCACACAGTGCAGGACGCATCTGAGAGACACCTTACCCCACCAAATGTGATGACCCTGGTCATCCATCTGTGGGACCTCCCCTCCTCTGGATACACTTGGAAGTGGCTGAGCTCTGGGGTTAATTAATACATATGTTTCCCAATTAAAACCAGAAAGAAAGAAGGTGCTTCATTCAGTCCAACCTTTTGTCTGCTCATCTGCCAAATTCCCATCTGTGGGAGCAGATTCTAATCATGTTTAGAGCAGTTTGGACTTGGCTGAAATCCTCAGGTCAGCATTCCACCTCTGCCCTGCTGGAGCTGTGGGGCCCAGGGGGCTGGCATACACTCTGCTGGGACCCACTGGCTTTGGCCACTGCTTCTGCCCGTAGGAATCCTGTGGGGCAAGAGCCCGACCCTGGCTATGCCCAGGGAACGGGTGGGTGAGTGCTGGCACAACAGCCTGGGCACCACCGTGAAACAACGAAACACTTTACCCTGTGCTGAGAAGACCTTCCTGCTCCTCCCACAGTAACGGGGCCACCGGAGCTTTTCCCTTGCCTGGGGCTCCCTCCCCTTGTCAGCACAGAATTCATGCGGCTGCTGGCATCAGGTCCTGGGTGAATGGGGTGTGGGAGCAGCACTGGGGACCCCACTGGGAGACCCAGCCTTGGTAAACCTTGGTGTTGGGTATTTTCCTCTGTTCCCTGCTGAGATGGATTAAAGGAAAGTGATAAGTGGATGGGATTTCTATGTATCCAGAGGGACCAGGAGATATTAGAGGCATTAACTTTTTGTCTGGGCTGATAATACACTGGTTTTCAGAGGGATCAGGGCTGCTCCCGACAGGCTGTGTGTCCCAGGGGGCTCCAGTGATACCGATGGGACCTGCAGGCAGCTGTGAGCCGGCAGCACCGGCGGGATGAGGTGGCAGGTAAAGACAGGAGACACAGGGCAGTGCCTGCAGCTAAGACAGTGACCAAGGCATGCAGGGGGCTTGCAGCCCTGTCCCGGGGCTGTGCCATGGAGAAGCCACCACAGCCCGTGACAGCAGTGTTTGCCGGAGCCTTGCACACCGGAGCCGTCTGTACGGAGGAACAACAATCTCTCCAGAGGAGATGAAAAGAATTCTAATTACATCTCCGAACAATATTTGTTTTGAGCTAGGAAAGCAAACCATATGGCGTGTGGGAGCCTGTTTGGGGCCGCATTAACTGAGGATTTGTTTTTCATTTATGCCCTGATCTGAGAGAGATGAGACTGTGCTTTATTTATTTATTACACCTCAGAGGCACGCAGGGTCCCAAACTCACTCTGGGGCAGAGGTCCCAGGGGTGCTGTGGGAGTGGGAAGCCACAGGCTCCTTCTCTCTCCCTTTCCTCCCACTGCTCTTTGCAAAGTGCCAGGGCCCGGGGAGGAGCAGGTGGTGCTGCTGGGGGCAGATACAGGGTACTGGTGTGGGCAAGGGGAAGCTGGGGATGATTGCTGAGGGCACCAGGTCTGTTTGGCCCGGGGAGGATCCAGGCACTCTTGGTGACCCCACTGGCATGGCTGGAGGCATTGTCCTTTGCCGGGACGGTGATGTGTCCCTGCAGGCAGCCGCAGCCCTCGCTCTGTCTCCCGCAGCCCTCTTCACCGAGATCCCCCATGACATGACGGCGCAGGCGGGTGAGGATGTGGAGATGGCGTGTTCCTTCCGCGGCAGCGGCTCCCCCTCCTACTCCCTGGAGATCCAGTGGTGGTACGTCCGCAACCATAAGGACTGGACGGACAAACAGACATGGGCTTCCAGCCAGGTAATGTCCCTCGTCCTCCCCCTCTGCGGCAGCACCGAGAGGCAGAGCCCTTCCCTGCTTTGCTTGCAGCCACTGTTACATTTTGGTGACCAAATGTGCAGATCAGGATCTCACCCCTCTCTGCACTGAGAGAGAGAATCCTGAGGGTCCCTTGGTGCAGGATCCCATCTGGCTACACTGGGAATGCTCCGGTGCCAGCGGGGCTGGGCTGTCCTGGCTGCCCTTCTCAGCCTAGGGCCCATCCTCATGACCATTCCCAGGTAGAGTCTTTGCTTTTGTGCTTATGCCTTTGCCTGTCTCACCACCAGCTCATCCCTCCTGGCCCTGCGCTCTCCATTCCTCCCTTTTTCAGTTTCCCGATGTATTGGTCCGGCAAACAGCCCTCTCTTTATTTCTCTGTTCACACAGAGATAAGGGCCAAAGAATGGGAAGCAGCTTTGGGGATTTTAACGAGCCTTTATTGTCTCTTCGGCAAAGCTGCTTCTGGTGTTACCATGAATTGAGAAGCCTCGGGGCAGCATTGCCAGGAGCGTGGGGAGGGGCCACTGCCAGGGGGCCAAGTGTGCCCAGTGTGGCTCCATCTGCCCTGGGTGCCCAGGTTTGCTGAGGCTGAGCAGCCTCTTCTCCCTTCTTCCTCCTCCTCCTTGCTTGAGGCAGCCATCCTCAGGGTGGGAAGGGTCTGTAGGACTCCTGCTTACTCCCAGCTGACTTGACCATTTCTCCTCCTTCTCTGGTCTCCCCTCATCCTGTTCTTCCAACAGCTCAAATCATCACCACAAGAGGAGCCCGGGAAGGACGCGACCAAAATCAGCGTGAGTTTGGGTGATGGTTCCTGTGGGGGCTGTGCTTGAGGTGGATGTTTTGCTGGTCCCACTGGTGCTGCCGTGCCACAGGCTGGCAGCACCGGGATGGGAGGGCTGGGTCTGTCCTGGCTTGGTGCTGGGGGTGGCCAGGATGAGGGATGACTCTCCCTGGCACTGAAGGGCACAGCCTGGACCCTGAACCCTGTCCAGCATCTGAGTGACATGTTAATGCCAGGGATAAAATAATCCAATTGACTCAGAGGATTAGCATCCCAAAGCTATTTAGGCTCATGTGAGCAGAATGAAGAGTCACTAATCAGTTAAATAAAACACTCTTGGCCTCCCACTGCCCAGCTCTCCCTGAGCCTCCCTGCCTTGGGGATCTTCGTGTTTGGGGGTGCCACAAACAGGGAGCAGTGTCATTAAGTCACTCCTGGCCTGCCCGTCTTTCTTCCATTCACTGAGTGAACACAGGAGGATGGAGTTGGCCTAATGCCCAGGATCAGTCAGTCCCTCATCCCCAGGAAAAGACCAAGTCTTTTAAAAGTAGTAAAATGCCAGAACCCTTCCTGATGGAGGGCATCGCCTCTCAGTGCCCATCTGTAGGGAACAGCACATTATTCTCTTGTTGGTAAAGAATCCCCCCAACAGGGACCACATCCCCCTTGATTCACACCCACATCCAAACTCAGCAGTTTGTGCAGGATCTCTCCCTCACCAGAGCGCTGTGGCTCACTGCCCCCCACACAGCAAAGTTCCTGGGCTCTGCCAGGCTGTGCCAGATCCTGTCTGTGGGGTTTGAGGAGCTGCTGCTCCCCACCCACATCCCACCCCAGCCCTGCTCCCAGGGCAGGAGGGGCTGAGGTGGGTGCACGGAACCATCCTGAGGGCAATGTACCCTCTCAGTTCACTCATGGCATGTTTCAACATAATTAGGCAGTTAGTTGCACACCGGGATGGAATTGATGCATGTGTGAGTGTAACTGGGATTTATTTTGAGCTGTTTGAGGTGCAACAGCTCTGCTGCCTCCTCCAGATCCAGCCTGCAGGGAGAGGCTGGAGCTTCAAACCTCTTTTGTTTGTTGTTGTTTCAAATGTCCTTGATCATTAAGTGTTTATGTAATGGAGGAGGTAAACGAACACGTGGGGTTCTGATGGAACTTGTGGTACAGCCATGGCAGCAGGTGCCTGGGAACAAACAGCAGCATCAAAGGGCGAGGGGTGATGTAAATCCCACACAGGAGCCGCTGTGCCCAGTACCCCTTGGCCATTTGTTATCCACCAAACACACCTGGTGCTGGAGGCACCAGCTCTGCCTGGAACTGATGGACTCTGTGAGGATGAGGAGAAGGGAAACATGATGAGTCTGGGTATATTTTTCTCCCTGCACAGTGCAGTGGTTGAGCTGAGGCTGGGCACTGTGTGACTGCCCACACCGGCTGGGCCAGGGGCTCTGCCCTGTTCCCGTGGTCAGTGAGGGCTGTTGCTGCCCTGTCTGTGCTGGTGGAGCCACAAGACTTATGGCTGGTCATAAAATCCTCCCTCCTGAGGCTCGGTGACCTGTTGGGCAGCAGCTCCGTGGCCACTGGCGGCGCCAGCAAATTGGGGTTTTATTTTATTAGTTCTAAATTTCCCAGCCATTAATTTCAGTGACTTCTGGCTCTTCCAGCAAAGAGGTTTTTTTGAAGCTCCTTTCCCATGACTGCCTCAGCATCTGGACACGCTTGCACCAGGGCCTGGCAGCTCCAGCCTGTGCCTTGTCCTGTCCCACCCAGACTCCCACTCCCGGTGATGCAGGACTGGGTCTCACGTGGGCTCTGAGCAGCCCCAAGATGCCCTTAGGGGTGGCCCCAGCCATGACCTGCAGCAGCAGCTGCCTCTCAGCAGCCCGTGGTGTGCAGGGCAGCTGAACACAAGGGCTTGTGTGTGCTCACACGTGCTTGTATGTGCATGTGTCTGCATGCACCAGTGCTGCCTGCCCCCTGGTGCGTGGCTGAGGGGATCCTGAGGGGTCCTGGTCCCTGTGCTGCCTCTTTTGTCGTTTGGCGTGGATTTTGCCTCTATCCAGCCCCGTTTCCAAACACCATAAAAACCTCAGCTAACAAATGCAACGGCGAGTAGAAAAATGGCCTTTGCCATCTAGTGTGATTATAGGGAATGGAGCCAGGGGCCTCAGGGCGGGTTATAAATCTGATTTATTGACCCAGCCCAGAGCAGCCGCGGCTCTGGCTAGTGAGTAAGTCTTAAATTTCATTGGGTGATAAATACTGAGAGCGAATCAATTTGGTAGAAAAGCTAATTAGCCAGCGTGGTTCTGCATCGATCTCCGAGCCCTGCGTGGCCGGGTGCGAGCCAGGGCTTCCATCATCCCATGGGCCTGGGCTGGGTCCCCCTGTGCCAACTGCCTGGCTTCCATCACCTTCACCATGTCCTCGCCAGCACATGGCTGGGGTTTGGCACGGGGGCACATGGTCTGAGGTGGCACTGACCTGGGTGTCTGGGGGGGCAGTGGGAGTCCTGGGGACCACCTGACCCCCATCTGCCCCAATGCAGGTGGTGAAGGTGGTTGGCAGCAACATCTCCCACAAGCTGCGGCTGTCGCGGGTGAAGCTGGAGGATGAGGGGACATACGAGTGCCGGGTGATCGACTCCAGCGACGGCAAGGCACGGCACCACAAGGTGAAGGCGTACCTGCGGGTGGAGGCCGCGGGGAGCCCGAGGCACCCCCAGGACACCGAGCTGCAGGGAGCCCCGCTGGCAGATCTCGCTATGCCAGGCTCAGCCCACGGGCACCACCACCACCATCACCACAAAGCTGGGAAGGAGCTGAAGAAGCGCTCTGCAGACACCTCCTGTGCGCTGTAGGCAGGCGGTGCAGGCGGGCACCAGAGCCTCTCTCCGCCCTGGACTCAGCTGAGCCATCAAGGGTCCTGCACCCCCTGCCAGAGACTGGCCCCTGTCTTGTTCTTCACCCCCCACCAGCTCCCTCTCCCACAGGCCGCTGCAGGCTCTTCCCTCTGGTCCTGTGGTGCAGGGGTGCCCAGGCTCGGTGCAGGTGCAGGACCGAGTCTGTGCCAGGGCCACATCGCTGGGACTGTGCCCAGGGCCAGGGCGTGTGCCCACACGTGGTGGTCCTCCTCTCCACAACCTTCTTTGGGTGGCTGCCCACTGCCTGCTGCCACCACCACAGTGCTGTGGGCTGTGCTGTGCCCAAGCTTCCTACCCAGTGGAGACCCCCTGCCCATGGGACCCCCCTGCCCTCCCTTGTGCTTTGCAGAACCAGCCACCTTTTCCTGTAGGTTGCCCTGTTTAGTTGCTCAGTTCCAACCCCACAGCACATATCTAAGTTCCAGCGTCCATCCTACAGCCCGTGTGTATCCCCCTGCCCTGCCCTGCCCCTGCCCACTCCCAAGCTCCCTCAGCACATCAAGGCCTGAGCTCAGCAGAGGAAGGACAGCATGGCACACTCCCGGCACACTCCCGGCACATTCTGGCATCGCTCAGCCAGGCAGCTGCCTGTGCTCCCTGTGTGCCCAGGGAGCTGAGCCGTCAGAGCTGGCCTCTTGTACCCATGGCTCCTCCTGCCTTTTGCATTTGACGGAGGACAGGGGCTCATCCACCAGCCCCATCTGCCCTCGCTCCATCCCGCTGCCCATGCCAGCGTGGCTCTTGCCACCCCCTCCCAGTTCAGCATCCACAGCACCATGCTGCCCTGGCCAGGGCCTGGCTCACGGGCTCCTGTGTTGCAGTGCAAATGGCAGAGCCTGTCTCTGGTGTCCCCTCGAGTGTCCATTGCCATTGGGGATGGAGCTGTGGGGAGGGACAGGGGGGTCCTGAGCCTCCCAGCACTGCTCCCCTGCCACCCCCCACCCCTGCCGCCCAGCCTGTCACCACCAGACGTACTGCAGCTAATAAAGCTCTTTAAACAAACCCTCTGTGGGCCTGTGCTCTCTGTCTCCAGCGCTTCGAGGGGACACAGCTTTGGAACTGCCTTGGCTAAAATGGGGCACAGCTGGGCCCAGTGGGGATGGGATAGGGATAGTGATGGGGGTGGGCATCAGCATCATCACCTACAGCTGAAGGCTCAGAGCATTTAAAAGGTGCAGCTGGGCAGTGCCTGTCTCGCCTGGGAAGAAGTTGCTGTTGTTGCTCTGTGGGGTGCAGGATACAGTCAGGTCCCAGGTGAGCTGCGGTTGTGCCAAGCTGTGGCTGTGGGGTGGCTGGGTGTGCTGCTGGGTGCCCAGACCAGGTTTCCAGCCAAACTGTGGGGATCCCCAAAGGAGGGTGTTGGCTGCCCCTGGGACCTGGTTCTGCCCTTCTGGTGAGTGAGCAGCTCCCAGCACTGGCAGTGCCCAGCCTGGCCCCAGCTGCCTGAAGTCCCCTAGCTCCCTTGCAGCTTGTTACTTGCCCCTTGCTGTGGGGATGTGAAGGAGTAAGAGCTCTTGGCTGGTGTCAGCCTGTGCAAGGTGCAGGAATCAGGGCAAGTAACTGGTGCGTGTGAAACCATGGTCACTTTTGCCACCTGGACAGCTGCGGCCTTGGGGAGCAAAAGGGCACAGGAGAAAAACATTCAGGAGACACAGGGCAAGAGGCTGCTGGTGAAAAGTTCCACTTTACCCTAAGCAATAATAGTGGCTGGGCCATAGGGACCCCTGGTAAAGCTGTGAGGTTGAGATTGCACTTGGATTCTCTCAGTCATGGAGTGGAATTGCTGGGGGAAGGAAAGGGATTGGGAAGCACTGGCCACTGGCACAGCAAGAAACACTCCACAGGCAGAGGAAGAGCTAGAAACATGTTGGGGAGGGCAGTAGGCTGCAAATCACTTCAAATGGGGAGTAAACAAATTGCTGTGCAGTGTAGTGATTTGTAAAACCTGGAGGCAAGCTTTAACAATAACAGGTTTTATTAGAAGAGATGAATTTTGCTGCATTTCTATGAAATCTTGGGAGTGGGAGTTGAAGGAGAGGACCCTGCTGGATCTGTGTGTGGGGCCCAGCAGCACCTCGTGCTGGGAGCTGTGTGTGGGACTGTGCCCCTGGGTGTGGGGGTCCCCGTGGTCCCATCCAGGTTTGTGTGTGGAGGAGGTGGCTGGACACAGGTTTCTTGGCCCCCTCTTCCCAGGGAGGGTCGCTGGAGTGGGATGAACCAGAGGACTACCCCCAGCTGGGTCCAGATCCCACTGGATTGTGGGCTGCCCAGGTGCCTTGCTCCCAGTGTGACAGCAGTGAAGCCTCTGGGCTTGAGAAGGGGCTGAGCTAAATATGCAAGTCATTGCTGGGGAGGAACGAGCCTCATGAAAATGCCATTTCCACACAGTCTCTCTTCAGGCCATTATCCTGCTTCAGACAAAAGCAATTTACTCTGCCTCCAATAAAGCAGGGGCGATAACGAAGCTGAGCAGGAGCCATGACAGGTGGCCCTGTGACAGGCAGGCCAGCCTCTCCCACCACCTGCACCCACCTGCTGAAGCTGTGGGGAGAATCTCAGGGAGAGCATCAGGAGCTATGGCAGCTGGGGCTCTGGGGGGGTCTCAATCCCCAGCTGGGGGGGCAGGGCTGGGTCCTGGGCACAGTGCTGGCCTTGGGTTCTGTGCCTGTCTTGTGGGATGGTGAGCCTTGGCGCGGGCAAGCTGGGTCCTCAGAGCCCCCGCTGCTGCAGAGGTTAGCAGAGCCAGGCTGGATGCAGCATCTGCACCTGATGGATGAGTTTTATCAAGCGCTACAACAACCTAGAAAACTGCACCGGCCCCAAGGGCGCTTGGAGACCAAAGGCAGTATTTCACTTCCCTGCCTGCCCTGTCAGACCAGCTCTGAAGGCTCCTTTGTACAGAACCCAACCAGCATTTAGCACTGAACAGATACTAAAAAAAGGACAAAACTGACCTGCAGCCCTGTCCTACTGTCTAAAAAGCCACTGGTTTGTGTTTTCCCTGGAGAAGCAACTATAGTAGTAAAGCCTGAATTAAACCGTGGAGACAAGGGGGGGTAACATCAGTTGAGAGATGTGGGCAACAGCAGCAGTGCCCTTGAGCCCACCAGCAGCTGCATTTTGGATGCTCACACAGGATCCCCAACAGTGATGCACAAAGTCTGCTCCATGTAACAATCCATTTATTGCTTTGGGTTTTGTTTTTCTAAGCTTGCTCCCAAATTTACAGTCAAGATCTATCCCTTTGCTTCACTTGCATAGAAGTTCCCCAGGTGTCAGGAGCAGCCCGCTGCCAGGAGCCACTCGGGTGAAGCTGAGGGATCCAGGAGCTCGTGTGGATTGTGAGCAGCCAAACAAAGCAGTGCCTGGGGACAGAGACCGTGGATGTGGGAGCTGGAGAATGCCAAAGCTGCTCCCGGGTGAGCAGGGGCTGAGCTGTGATCTGGAGAGGAGGCCCCTTGGCAGGGGCAGTGAGCTGATCCCAAAGGTGAGTTCTCTGCTCACTGCAGCACACTGTACCTGCCTGGGCACACCATGGCACTGCCGTGGTACCAGAGTGCCCCCACCTCCATGTCACCACCAGCATCATCTGACCAGGGATGGCAGAAGCTGCACCAGGGGACAAGTAGGTGTTTCATGCCATTCTTGAGGGGTGGTGTTAGAAATGGCCTGAGAGAACCAGGTAACCCTGGGTACTGAAGAAATCATAAATCACTCCCAGGTGTAAATCAGGGCTGGCTGATTCTCTACGGAACCTCACAGATGGTGAGATGGGGAGCAGGGCACGTTCAGCTGCCTCCAGCCAGTCTCAGCAAACTGCAGCTGTGAGGAGCAGCCCTGATGCTCCTGAGAGGACAGGCTGTTCTTGCCAGTAACACTGGTGAGGAATTTATTGGAAATGCACTTTAAATTTTTCCGAGATTAACTGGTTTTAAAAAGAACAGGTTTTTAGTGCACCCCAAACAAGACTTTCCTCTTGGGAAAGGTTAAGGCAAGAAAAAGCTTTTGTTTTGAGCTGGCAGTCACTCTCCAACTGAGAACAGGAGGGATCATCATAGCTGTGAGGAGGTCAGACGGGGGTGGAGGGTGCTGAAGGGGCACTCCCCAAGCATCACGGGTAAGTAATTTCCGGAAGATGATTTGCTCTTTGTACTGAAGAACTTGAAACAGATGTGCTGTTTTCTCTGTACATGGTCAGGAGGAGTCAAGGTCATGTACCCACCTCATCCTTAAGCACTGCTTGAAGAAATAAACCTTCTGCCATGAGGTGTCTCAGTCAGTGCCCCGAGCTGGGCAGCCCTTCCTTTGCTCCTGAATGATTTGTAGCCTCAATGACGGCGTTTTCCCAGGTAAGCTCTATCCTGGCTGTTCCTCTCTCCCCTCCCAGCTGCTGTGTAGGTCTGTCAGGGAGGAGATGCCTCCCGTGTGCTGGTCCCCAGCCCTGTGCTCTCCTGCTGCTGCAGCCTCTGCAGCAGGAGCACCACGTTGTCCGTGAGCTCGTTCCGTGGCCGCCCCATCCCGCGGAGCTTCACGGGCTGCAGGCTGGAATGGGGGGGCTCGTACTGCTCAGGGCAGCACACCTCGTTCAGGAGCAGCCAGGTGCTGTCAGGATCCATGCGCATCAGGTGGAGGAAAACACTTTGGAAAACAGAAGGAAGGAAGGAAAGAGTAAGGAGAAGGCCTTTGGTTTACACTCAACAGGCTCATTAAGAGCTGAGGAAAGCTTTGGTGACTTCTGGCAGCTAAACAGATTCGGTGGCTCGTTACAGAGGGCAGTGCAGTGGCCCCTGTGCCTGAGAAGGCAGTTGTGTCTCTCGCAGCTACAGGCACATGGGATAAAAATATTTACTCTGCTACACAGTCAGTCATGGACATCAAACAAGCAGCTGTTGCAGAACTGACCCAGGCTTGATCCTGGCATCGTGGGCTGCTGCTGGCACAATCCTCTCTAAACCAGCCGTCCCACATGCTGGGGAGGTGACTGCAGGGCTCTGCATGTGCTGCTCATGGCTGGGATCTTTTCAACAGCAGCTCTTGCAGAGATCTGAGAAGCTGCCTGTGATAGTCACTGCTTACTCTGATTTTTGGGGAGGGAGTTAACCCATGTGAGCTTCTGTCCCTTTCCAGAGGTGGGAAACCAAAGGGTTTTGGAGAGAGTTGCCCAGGCTGGGCCCCAAGGGAAACTCAATACGGTATTAGAGGGTTTTTTGCTCGTGTGAGGCCTCCCTCCTCCCCCTCCCAAGTCCTTATTCGCTGCCTCCAAATTTTCCTCCTCCTGCACAGCACCTTTCACAAAGCGGGATTTTAAAACAAAAAATGCACAACCTTTGTTAACAATAGAACGAAGGAGAAGAATAAGCACAACTTCCTTCACCGCTTTTCCGCTGCGTTGACGGTTTTCACTTTGCATTTCAATACCCTGGTAAGACGAGATTTGCCTTTCCATCCTGCCCTTCACCCCCCGGCCCCAGCTGAGCTGCTGGGACACAGCTGCTGCTGGAGAGCAGGAAGCCCGAGGAGCTAAAGAGCAAACGGCTGATTTGTGTGATCTATGCTTACCCAGCCCTTCCTGCCACTTCTCCCTGCAGTAACCTTTGGGCTTAGCTAGCTCTGTGCCAGGCGTTAAGCACAGAAGGTGGACTGGGTTTAACTGGTATTAAGCCCCTTGGCTGTGCCACGGACAAAATTAGACTGGAATCTGCAGGCTGCCCTGACAGCACTGCAGAGCCTCTACCTGCACGGTGCTGAGTGCTCTGTGAGCACCAAGGGTACTCAGCACTCAAACCTACAGGACAGCTTTCCAAGACCCCAGTAAAGCCCAGCCACTCATCTTTAGGTCTTTAGTTTTCAGGGAAATCATAGGCTTGTGAGGACAACAGCAGCACGGTGAGGTAACAGGAAGATAAATCACGTAGGTTTGTCTCTGCTCCTCAGAGAACCACAGGGCTGAACATTCCCTCTAAACATAAAGATCACCTGCTGCACGAGCCACACAAAATCCAGACCTGATCGCTGTCCAAACTTCTCCTTAAAGGACTTTTATCCCTAAAGTGAGCTTGCTTCCAACGTAAAGCAGGGAGAAATCGCTTTGAGAAGTTCTCCTCCCAAAGGGAGTGCAGGGCCATGGGTAACTTGAAAGAGCACAGAAATGAGATTGAAGGCATGAGAAAGCTACCTCTCCTCGTAACAATAACCTTGTGGATGTGACTCGTTCCTCCACAAGTAGCTAAAGCTGTTGCTTTTGCCTCTCTGCCATTTACACCTTGCCTGTCCCTCAGTGCAGGTCTCTGAAGAGCAGGAGGGGAGATGTCACCACTGAAGCTGTTGGCAATGCCCCCCTCAAAGGTGCTGGACGTCCCTATCTCTCTGCTCCAGAGGAACCAGTGGGAATGTGCTCCACAGTGATAGCTGGGTTTGGCAACATCTGCCTCGACAAAATGACTTTTTTCTGAGGGATGGGATGGCCAGATGCAGGTGAGCTCAAGGGACTCCTTGATTCTTTGGCTTTGTTCCTGCAGCTCTGCTGGCTGGATGGGAAGGACTGCCTTGACTGGTGCCAGACCAAGTGAGGTGCAGGCTGGCTCACAGGGTCAGGGTCTGGAGCTCACAGCACTGATATCCTGCCTCCAGCTCTCCAAGTCAGTGCCCTCCTGGTCCTTGCCTGGCAGCGATAGCACGAGCATACAGCAAATACCAGGTCCCACAAGTTCCCCCTAGTTTGATGGGCTTCTGCTCCTGGGCAGCTACAGAAAGATAACCCTTGCTCCTCATGGCTGGGATAGGACTGGGTGAAGGTGATGAATCCCTGTGAGGTCAATATGGGAATGAGGAATATTGTTCAGCTGGCTGCTGCTCCCCAGCACATGCTCAGCTGTAGCTCTTACACTCACAGCACACACACTCTGCTCTCCAACCTCTTCCCAATCAGCTGCTCCAGGGGGGAGAGCGACCCTCAGAGATTATCCAGTCCTTGGAGAACTCTGTGCCTCTGGAGCCCTTAGCAGCTCGAGGCTGTGATTATCCCTGACAGCACAGAGAGCTCTGCAGCTTAAAGAACAACTTGACTTATACATTTCCAAACTAACTCTGGGGTAGTTTCCAAGCAACCTGTTTCCATAGTAAAGAATCCTGGGGTGAATCCAAGTTTTTCTGTTGTTCTTTTTTTTTTTTTTTTTTGACTTAAATATCACTTTATTGAATTTTGTCTTGTGCAGGTGGCTGTTCTGGTCTGCTCTGCTTCAGCCCAGTCTGGGAATGACAGCTGACAATGAGTATCTAACAAACCACACAACCAAACCAAAAGAGGTAAGCTGCATAATCAACCTCAGTATCTCTAAGGGTCCTAAAATAGCTCATGTTTGTCCCAGGTCTACTAAACAGATTTTAACAGCACAGAGCAGTTTGGCTGCTCTGTCGCCTTGTCTTTTCCCCAGCTCTAAGCAAAGCCACAGCACGGTGACCAGAAGGACAAGGCTTTTCACCACTGCTGAATGTTTAACTGGATACAGCCCACTACAGTGAAAATCATTTCTCCATCTTGGAGGGGGGAAAAAAAAAAAGCCATTCCTATCCAGTCTGTTGACTGAAAGGTCAAACATGAACTTCACAGGGTGTAAACATTTAGTAGGAATTAAGTGCAAATTTTGAAACAGTCACTTGAAACTGAAAAAATGGAAGTCTACCTGTCAGTCTTGACAGAGGCCAATGGCAATTTTTTAATTGCTTTTCCTTCAGGGTTTTGTTTCTTGGAGTGAAAAGCATGTCAGGGATCACATAACTTCATGAATCGAAGTGAAGCTCAGATTTATGTATTGCGAGTTTCAGTTTCCCCCATCTCCCCCAGCCTTGCTGCCAGTGCTGGGGCCCCACAAACTCCCTTTTGCTGCTCAAGTGTTTCTGGGCACTTCACTCATCCTTGCCCCTGGCTCAACTTCAATGAAGGCAAAGACTTCCCTGGAGTTTCCAAACTCTTCTTCAGTAAGTTGGTCTCTTTGGTGTTTTTATATTTACAGGGTTTTTTTGTTTGTTGTTTGGGTTTTTTTATAAAAGCTTTGGATAATACTCTCCTGAAATACTCCCAACAGTTATCTTTTAGTAAAGCCTATTGTTATTGTCCCATTTTCTCTTCCTCAGACGTGCTGGAGTCCTTTTTTTCCCAGCTTCTATTTTTGCCTGTTGAGTATTGCATGAAGCTGCAGTTACAAAAATCACCTACTCCCACTGCTTCATCTAATAAAGCTACAGGGTCCCACAAATGGGATTAAACAGCCTTCTTGGAGCATGATAACATTCATGGATGACAGCCAAGCTCCTTTTTTTCTTTTTTCCCCTCTCTTTAATTGCTGCTCCAGCAGCTTGGCCAAAAATTTCTGCTCAGCCCATTGTATGCCCACAGAATCCTCACCGAGCCAGCGCAGGGTTGTTTGGAGCTGCAACCAACTTTGCAAGTCCTGACCTTGTTCTTGACAGGTCACAACCCACTGGTTGAATGAGAATCCAAAGGGCTGAGCAAAGGCCAGTCAGTATAAATCACTGTGGCAAGCTGGTTCCAAACATCCTTTTACCTCGTGTGATTTCTGCAGTGATAAAGCTGAGTTATGTGACGTATGCTGGCTCTCAGGCTGGGGCTAAGATTAGTTCTGGTCTATCTGTTTTTAGAAGCATTTAAAATGCAGAATTTCTCGTGTATCAGGCTGCTAACGTTGCCCTTGCCTAGATGGAAAGGGCCTTATGTGTGACAACCTGTGTCAGTTTGCAGGATTACTCTCAGGCACATGCAGAGGGAGGAGAAGGGCCAGAACTTAAGAGGAGTGGTGTGGTTCAGCAGCTGGAGAATGGAAATTGAAACGTGGCTGAGAAGTGATTCTTATCCAGGGGCTGGAGCTGATTGTGACAGTGCAAACTAATTTTGATTTTTCCAAGCTGAAGTCTCATATCAGGGTACTATAATGAAAATTTAATTAAAAGTGAATGTGATATAATTAACTTTGATCCCTCCAGGTTCCAAGACCAGGGATCACACAGGACTAACCTAGAAAAAACAGAAGAAACCTCCAAGTTAGCACCATGTGCATGGTTAGTGACAGGCCAGACGTGTGCATACATGTGTCTGGTCAATGGAGTTAAACAGGAGAGAGCAAGGACTTCTGTGAGCAGCTTGGTTCAGTGATATATGTGATGTATGATACATCAAAGGCATGGAGGAGGAACAAAACATACGGCATTTTCCCCTTAAAATAGAATAAGAAAAACATACAGGAAAAAAATGTTACTTGCCCTGAACTTTGCTGCCCTTTCCCTCCAACAAGTGAGCTCACTTCACCATGCAGCTTCTGAAAGGGCTCATTTTGTGTTCCCTCCACCCCTGCTGAGGGGGGGAAATTGCACAGCTTTTCAAGCTGCTTGGTTAATGATTTAAAAGCTTCAGCTTCTAAATATCTAGATGAGTCCTGGTGTTCTGCTTTCCATCCAGTACTGCTTGCACAGAGGATGCTTTATTGCATTAAGGGTATGCACGCCCACAGCGCCGAGCCCCTTCGCAGAACAAATGCTGCCGGAGCCTGCTGTGCTGCCGTGAAAGCCTCCAAGGTAAAAATAAACCTGCTCCCACCCGCGCAGGGACACAAACAAAGGAATGCTCCAGCTCCGGAGAGCGCTGGCTCTGAACTGCTGCCCAGCCACACAAAGCCCCTCGCACCCTGTGCCCCGCAGGAGCCTGGGTTTTGTCAAAGGGAACGGAGGGGCTGCACTTCCCTTCCCAGCAGCCTGCCCTGGAAATGTGAAATGTGCAGAGCCTGCTGGCTTCCCCTCCCCTCGGGGCCACACAGGAAGAGGGGGGCTGGCTTTCGCCCCCTCCTCCTTCAGCAGAGGGGCTCAACTTTCTGATTTATGTCCTGTGTTCTGCAACTGGACTCATTTTGTCTCCTGAAATGTTCAGCCTTGGTTCCAGGTGACAACATATGACAATAGTGATTTCTTATCCTGACAGCAGGAACGTGCTGAGCAGGGTTTTCTACACCAAGCAGCAAAGTATGTCTGTCAACACTTCATAGAGATGGTGTATGCTCATCTAAACTGTCTGTGCTCTTTTAGGCTCTCCCAGCCTCCTCAGAGCAACACTGGTGCCAAGACTGACAGCTTCCCAAACAAACTCGGGTCCACCTGGCAGAGCTTGAGTTGGTGTGAACACAGGAGCCCAGGGAAAAGGGAAGGATAACAGAAGTAAATTCCCCAGACTGCAGAAGGTATTAAGTGATAAAATTACAAGGGAATGACTGGCACATCCTCCTCCATAACTGTCTTTCCTCTGCAGTTTGATGCCACCAGTGGGCCAAGAGCCCTGAGCATTCAGGTGTAGGAGGTGGTTAGGGAAAAAGCAAGTAGCAGATCTTTCCTTGTCCCCAAATGCACTGAAAGGTCACCTGAAAATCGACTAACTTCTGTGCAAGCTGACAGCTGACCTCTCTAGCTCATTTTGGGGAGTAAATGATACTTCACCACTGAAAGCCTCCCATTGTACAGGACTAAAAGGTGCCAGAGGGGAAATGGGAAAGGGACAAAAGGAATGGGATCACCGTGCTCTTTCTATCCCCCATTATCTGTACACCCAACACACCTGTATTTAAGGGACATTACCTCTGGGCAGCTTCTTGCAGTTTCGCAGGTTGCTTGGCACTGAGGTAAATCAGGCAGGCATCTGCCACTTTATTCAGGTCACTCTCGCCTGCAGAAATGGAACAGGAAAGAAGGGTAGGAGGTGACCTCCTCAGCGGCTGCTGCCTAATGGAATCAGCTCCAAATTGGCAGCAAGAGCCTTCTGAGCCTTTGAGCTGTCTGACCCCGGAGCTCTTCTGACCTTGCCACTTAAGCATCTTGCTGCAAAGCCAGGAAAGCAATCAAGGGCACTGAGAGGAAAAGAGCAACTTGCCAGCAAACCTTCTTCCTCATCAAAGTCAGCTCCAGAAATTTAACTCTGAAGCATTTCTGACATTTTCATTCAGTAGAAGAGTGTGATGTTCTGGATTTCAAGGGTTGCCCAGAGAGATGCCCCCAAATGGAGCCAGTCAAGCTGGTCAGAAAGTTGTATCTGGGCTCCAGTTTGTCAGGTAAGAACAAAGCATGGCCCAGCAGGCCACGCAGCAACCCAGGAACTCTACTTTGTACTCCCTTCTTGTCCACAAGCGTGATGAACGCGTTCTGCGGTCACACGTGCTGGGAACCTTCTTTCCCATGTCTCTTGGGGAGCAAGGAGTGCCCAGCCTCTCTTTACAGAGCTCCAAAAGAGGACAGATTAAGGCCCTGCAGGAACTGAATGGGATGAGGCTGGAACAGATTTGGAAATCAATCCCCTGGGGCAAGAGGAAAAGCAGCAAGTTGAGATGAAAGAAGAGGTAAGTCTGGCAGAGATCCATGCAAGCTGTGCTTCCCCCAGTACTCACCCATGTCCAGCTTCTCGCAGAGAGAGCCCAGTCCCTGCAGCACAGCCAGCTGCAGCTTGAAGGCGAGTGTGTGGCTGTACACGGGCCCAGCTCTGGCACTCGCTGGGGCCTGGCTGAGGAGGGAACTGGTCAGCTTGGGCAGGACATCTTTGGAGAATCTCGCCCTCAAGAAGTCCCCACACCTTCGAGCAAGGGAACACAGCACCTAAAGGAGACATCAGTTACAGGGATGCAGTGCCCACAGGGGCCTGGGAGGAGCTCAGAGATCCACACCAGCTCATGGGTAAGGCATTCCTTCTCCCTGGAGAATTTTTCTTTTGCAGGTGAGAGCAATGTGACCAGACCTGCCCCAGTTTCCCCATAATGAGCAGAAGGTGAATGTTTGAGAGGCTGAGTGAGCTGCACCCTGCTCTGCAGTGTTCACCTGTCTGACCTGCTGGGCTGCCCTTCTCTCATTAGCACAGTAAAGGCAAGAGCAGCTGTGCAGTCTTACTCAAAATTACTGGAGGAGCCTCTGATGGAAAATACCATTAAACATCATCCTATCATTAAATCCCCTTTGTGGTTTAGACAGCCCATCTTTCCAAGGACCCCAGGGAGCAGAAAGGCCAACTGGCCACAGCACAGGGCACACAGAACTACTGGTGTGTGGCCAGGATCAAACCCAAACTGGGGAGAGACTGGCTGTAAATACGTGTAAAACCAAAAGGGGATCCATGGGGACAGAATGCTGATTTCTCTTGGAACTTCACTGAGCTCATGGTCTTGGTGTGCAAGACTGAGATGCTGTTTGTATTGTGTTTGCCTTACACTGATACAGCACTTCTTGTCTTTGAATGCTCCAAGGGGAACCCATACAACAAAACCCAAGCTGGGTGCTAATTGTAATAACCACTTGAGCATTCCAAGAGTTAATTAGTTTTTGTAAAGCAATCCCTCCCTTCTTTGAGGGCAGGCATAGGACAGGTATGGGTACCCTGAAATTCTAGCACGTAGCTTCTTGAATTTGGGGAATCGAAACTCTCTTTGACAGAGGGAATTTAGAGAGAATTTTAGAAGGATTCTCAAATGAATCTCATTCTGCCCAGCAGATAAATCCCTGGGGCTGGCAGCCTCTGGAAACATGCTTTACAGGCCAGTCTGTGAGTCAGGAGAATGCAGCCAGCTGACAAGGTCAGGAGCTCTTTAATAATGTCATTATAAGGCCAAGTCTTTGTTTAACCTCTCCCCTCCCCTGCCAATGCTTTGGTTGTGAGATATTTCTTTGTCTTCAGACTGAGACTTCCAAAGGGGGTGCTGGAACTGCGGCTCCAGCAAGGCCAAGCTGCACGGTACGGTGCCTCTGACAGCTGCTCAGGCTGTAGAACCATCTTCCTTTTCCCTGCAATAACTACCAACACTGCTGCTTCCCCTGGGAACAGTGTCAAGGCTTTACCTGTGGACAAGCTGTAGTGGGAGTGGTACAAGCCCACCCACTGCAGGGCAGTGACCCCCATGCTCCAGATCACATTTAAACATCACTGCACAAGCTTGGTGCTCCTCTCCTGGGCTGCAGCACTGCCTGATCCACTTCCTTTCCAAGCCCCAGCTTGAAGGCTGCTGGCAGTCACTGCCATACCTTGAAGGCTCTGAGCACTGCCAGAGGGTCGTCACTAATCAGCCGGGTGACAAGAGCTGGCCAGACACGGTGAGCCATGGGAAGCAGATGGTTTCCATGAGGATGCAGCACAGTTACACAGAGCTCCAGCACATCCAGGACCTGGGCAGGGAGGGAGGGAACAGACTGAGTACTGCAGTGCTAGGCATTCAGGTGGATCCCAGCATCACACCAGGAAGCTGGAAGAGGAGGAGGGTTGGAAGAGCAAAGAGCGTGGTTTTACTGCAGCAGGAACTGGGACAAGTGAGCAGTACTTAGACTTGTTTGGAAAGGGACAAGCACTGCACTGACGTTACTTGTGCTGGGTAGAGTTGGGGGGGGAGCAGGGCAGGATTCCTGGCCTGATCCCGCAGCTGAACTGCACACTCAGACCCCGCTGTGGCTGTAGCAACAGGATCACCTGGCAGAGCTGGGGCTGCTGGGCTAAGAATCTGGGTTATGCTTCACTGCTGCATTTTCTGCCTCACTTTGCACTTTCAAAGGAGGCCACCTTCAAAGGGTTTTCATAATTACAAAAAAAGGCAGGCTTTTAGCCCTGCTTATTATCACCCCAGCAACTTCAAAAATGCTTATTGGCCTGAGAAAGGGGGATGGGAGCCCCAGATGGGAGAAAGAAGTTTCTGCTTCCTGCACCAAAGGCTGAGGCACAAGACATAACTGTCCCGAGCATAAAGGGAAGGCACCCAACACAAAGCCACCCTTAAGATTCTCTTCAGCCTGGCTGCTATTCCTAACCCACACTGCTCCCAAGAAACTGTCTCCCTTTCTCTTGCCAGGCTTGGAGGATCTGTCCTGCTTGAGCATATGGTAGCACAAACCTGGTGATGGCAGGGAGCCCAATGTGCACACACTGACGAGCTACCAGCCCCTCCACAGGCACCATCTGTCCCCTCAGAGCCGGCGATTACCGACCTTCAGCCGCACTCGGAGGCTCCCGTCAGACAGCAAGTGGATGCACCTCTCCATCACATCTCTGGCCAGCTGAGCATGGCTCGGCAGTGGAGCTTCTCCTTCGGTGTCAGAGTTGTTGGGCTCTGGCTTAGCAAGAGGGGGAACATCCCCTGGAAGACAAAACCATCACTGAAGCTGTGAGAATGACTTGGGAGCTCTGGGAGATCACAACGCCCACCCACAACTACTCTGCAAATTCCTCAGTGAGGTCTTTGGCATTTTTTAATGTAATTAGATACAGTCAAGTCTATGCTCGAGTTCTGTGAGTTAGTGTCAGGTTCAGTCAAGTGTATGGGGCCAGGGAAGGTTCGCTTGCTTTACTGGACAAAGCAGTCAGTCCAACATTTGCAATCTCTTCTCACCATGGACTGATTTCCCATTGATTTTTATTAAAAATAAAAAGCCTGGGTATTTAAAGATGAAGTATTTAAAGGTCAGGATTGCAGCACAGCCCAGTAAAGACTAAAAAGTCCCCTATATGAATAATTCCTGCAAAGGAAGGAGTGGTGGCATCATTAGCCAGGAGAAAATGGTACAGGGATTCCCAAGAGAGCGTGAAGAAAATGTAGAAGGACTCTGGAAAGAGGAAACTTCTGGTCCTGAACCCAAATGACCTGTTTCGAGGTAAGGAAAAACAATGTGCTTGTCTTAGAGCTAGAGAAATGCTGACGTGCCAACATTTTGCTCCTGTCCTCATAGAGAACAAAGCAAGAACACCCAGCAGCACCTTACATGAATCAAGGTCAGCTCAAAGTAGTCCTGAGACTGTCAGCTGGGTCCCAGGTCCCCCATGTGACAAAAGGACACCTCAGAGGTCACAGTCTCTCTGTAAGCTGAACATGCTCCTCTCCAGCCACGCACAGTACTGACCTGCCTCCTCCACCTCCACGTCGGGAAGATCACCCTCTGCAATCTGCTTCTGGCTCACATAGTCAAGGAAGAATCGTTCCACTTCTTGCTTTGTCGTTGTCCCCTCCTGCTGGCCCTGGGATGGAGCTCCACTCTGCCCTTTGTCAGTCTGCCTTTGCTGGTGTTCCTCAGCGCTGGGCATTCCAAACCACTGCACTGCAAAAGAGGAACCAACACATCACTGACCAACCACGATCCCTCTCCTGCAATCCCCACCATCAGAAAGGTGCCCTGATTCTTTGAGAGATGAGCTTGGCCGCCACGTCTCATGGGACAGCACTACAGATTTGGGAACCTGCTGTCACATCCCTGTCACCTCCCTGATGGTATGGGAATGTTAAAACCAGAAAGGGAATACACTCCCTGTGCTCCTACAGAACTCTTAGGGGAACAGTGAATACATCCTTTCTCAGCCACTAAAGGCTGCAGGCCAGAGAGAAACTGCAGAGGGGAAGCTACTGGTGATCTCTGCTTGAGTGCTGCTCCACCAAAGAAACCACAGTTACCATCACACTGCAGCACCTAAAGCCTCCCATGGCAAGTGGAAAGGGGCAAGACAAGTACCCTCACTGACAGGGAGCCTGAATCACACAAAGTAAACATCATTTTGGCACCTAGTGCTGTCATGACTGAGTGGAGGACCCTGAGGAAGGTGGGAGCCTGGTTGTTGTAAGACTGATCTAGTGCAGACAGGACATCTTGGATAACGTCTTCTACCAGTGGCAGCAAGCTGGCATCCGAATGCCTCAGCATCGTGTCCAGGACCTGGGAAGCATGTGGCTGATGTGCCAGCTGGCGCAAATTCAGGGAAATCCCGTTCACCAGATAGTCAGAATTCTCATTAATCAAACACTGCACCGAGTCATAACTGCAGGCCTCGCATATGTCTGCCAGTGTCCCCAGTGCCGTCTCACTGATGAGCAGAGTCCTGTCACCAGCCTTTTCCAGCACAGGGTAGAGAGCTGACAGCAGCAGCAGCCGGAACTCCTTCCCAAGGACGGTGGCAAAGCAGCCAACGCCCTCCAGCTGGATGCAGATCTGCCAGATGTTGCTGTTCATGGTGCGGGTTGTGACGTGGGGCTCTGGGGATGGAAGGAGGGCACTGCTGCATGGACCTCCCGGACGGACAGTGAGTCCTGAGTGCTGCTCAGAGCTGCTTTCTTCTGGGTCAATGCTCGTGATCAAATACCAGTTTGCCTGGTCCATGTACTCATCCAGGATGGATGTTACAGACCCTTTGAGATCATCCATGTTTGGTGGAACTTCTCTCTCCTGCAGGACATCCACTCCCAGTCCGGCAGCTCCTGTGAGCAGCTCATTGAGGACCATGGCTGCCTGCTTTCGGTACAGGCCAGACTCATTGTACAGCCCCATGAAGTGATCCACAAGCAAATAGAGGTTCCCATAGTAGCCAAGAACCCGACACACTTGCTGGAGGAGCTGGAAAACCTTCTCCTCCGTGAAGAAGCGGAAGTATTTCTTCTGGCACCTGCCCCTCTGCACACCCTGCTGCAAGGAGCCCGGCGGCCCCCAGCGCCGATCCTCCACGATCTTCACGTCTGTCACATCCAGCTCCAGAACCTGCACCAGCGCCTTGGACAGGCGGTGCAGGTGGGACATGGAGCTGAGGACGATGTTGACCTTGGGGCCCAGCAGCTTCAGGTAGCCGAGCAACAAGCTCAGCGTGGAAACCTTGCCCATGTCATCCCGGGAGTTCATCAGGCGGGGAAGGGATGTGGCGAGGGAATGGAGGTCCTCGGAGAGGACGTCAGCAAGAGCCCTGCTCTGTGCCACGATTCTCTGCTCCGCGATGCCTCGCAGAACCTCGTTACACCTGCTCTGGACGTCGCTGTTCTCATCGTTAACCAGCCCAACCAAGGCCTTTAAGAGGTGGCTGAATGAGCCCACCAGAGACTGACTGCAGTTCCTCAGCAAGTGATGGACCAGTTCCACCAACTCCAGTCTCACCTTCCAGTGAGGGTGAACTGAAGAAGATTCCACCACTTTATGCAGGAGGAGAGAGAGTTTTTCAGCAGTACTTTTACTCCAGTCAGGCCCTCTATGGATCACTAGCTCTGATACTCTGCTTCGTTCCACTGGCAGCTTTTCTCTACTCTTTGGGATTCTGGCTAGCTGTGCATCAGCCATTACCAAGCCAACAATCAGATATAAGAGTCTGATGGCAGAAACGGTGGTTTTGTGACCTTGTTTGACGTCTCCAGTAATAACCCGAGACAGCGCGATGGAAATCCCAGGCAGAAAAGAAGCAAACAAATCCCCGCATTGCTGCGCCTCGTCTTCATCCAGGTGTTGGTGCTTCTGGCAGTCACACTGCAGAACCACGACCTGTAAGCACTCCAAAGCAGAGATCTTGATCTGCTTCGCTTTTTCTTGCTCTGCGAGGCCCAGAAGCAAAGACACGGCGAATCCTAACAGCGGCAGGGTGGAAGGCTGGTACAGAGACAACACGACATCCCCATAGGCCGAATGCAGCAGGGTGTGGAGCGCCTGGATCACAGCCAGCTTCAGCTCCTCGGACAGCGGGGCGGGTGTGCCGGAGCCGGGAGGGGGAGCGAGGCAGGTGCAGAGCTCGGAGAAGAGCTCCCGCAGCAGCTCCCGCTTCCTCACGCACGTCGCCGCCAGCACGGAGGCGATGCACTGCACCAGGCTCTGCACCAGCCGCTCCTGCTTGGGGCCCGGCACCCGCAGGGCGAAGCGCAGCGGGAACAGCACGTACTCCTGCAGCTCCTGCAGGGCCGCGCCGCTCACCGCGGCCAGGTGCGCCTGCAGCCGCCGCACGTTCTCCACCGTCTGCGCCCGCGTCAGCTGCACGCAGGCGGG